>JAODUO010000650.1:137500-140000 GCA_025642075.2 Ridgeia piscesae
TACCAAGTTTAATTATTTCAGCGTTTACACGTTACGGTTGTGACCAAATGAAACATCTATTTAAATAACTACGGCATTATTACATACTCGATTTACTACTTATTCTTTGGTATTTACCTTTATCTGTTTCACAAGTCATTGCAATTGCACTCTTGTTTAATAGACTGTGTGGGGTGCGGTGGTCGCTCGGTAGAGCGTCTGACTGTCAAACGACACCCACCTACCACTGTTTCGAAATTTTGGCAATTTCGTCCACCCCACATTTGCCTGTGTCTTTCGGAAGAGACACTAAAACCCGGTGGTCCCTTCTGTCTGGTGTCTATGCCAGGGGAAGTAAAAGATCCCACACAGGGGGTAAATGTGTAACCTGTAGTGGACTCACTAATTCTAGAAGAATAATTCCTGTGTTACCCCCTTGGGCTGTTTGTAGGTAACCACCTGGACTATTATAATTCCTTTCTTTGTCATAATGTTGCCATTATATTGAAGATATCACAACAATACATTTTCAGAATTGCTTAGAAACGATTTCCTTTTTACCCGATATAAATTCTGGTGTCTGTATTCGATTTCTTTCCGTTATCGTATAATTGATTATACGGTATCATTACGTGTACCGTTACACACTGAGAACGTTTGTGTAAGCAATCATCGTATTTATATGCATTGCTTACTATATCAAGAAACGTTATTTAGCTTCGATCATTTGGTTCTTATTTCCATTTTATTTTAGAAGAGTCAACAATATCATTTAAAGTAAACCATTTTATCTTGCCGCATCAAATTGTTTGAAACATGCTCCGTCTTAGTGTTAGATTAATGGAAACAATGACACAATTCGGCCATTATTTAAACATATTTGTAACTTTGCTTAAACACCATAGCACTTAGGCATATCAGTCTACATAATGAATACCAGTTATCAGTTTTGGGATTCACAACATTGTTGTCGTGATGCGTTTTTGAGTTTCGCTTACAAAGATTTAGGTGCAACATATATTACCTTACTACAATACGTAACAACATAATGTTTAAAGGCAATGGCTGTGGTAAACATAGCTCACTGTAACGCGTTGTTGTAGTACACAAACTATTCACCTGAATGCATAACCAGGTCATGAGGATCGCAGGAGTAAGTGAACACCTGGCCATAAGACGGTGGAAATGGAAAGTTGTGGGAAGGGGTGGTAGGAAATGTAATGGGAAATGAAATAAAGGATGACCCGTAAAATGTATACGTGGTTAAACCACCCGAACGTCCCACCAACTGAAGCCTACGTTGGCATGTATAGATGGTGTATATGTGACCAAATCGTGCTTCCAATCCGTAGGTTAAGCAGTACAAATGGCACCATGTCGCCCTGGTTTACAACGGTTCGAAACTGAAGATTTACCAAGATGGCGTTCTCAAGAAGCAAACCACGTTGACAGGTGTGTATCGATTTCACACGACACTTCACATGATCGCAGCAAATACAACACAAAACAATAATGACTAGCTTCGAGGTTGTCATGTTACACCCGTAAAAAACGACTTATATCAAAACCACCGAACTTTGCCGCTTACGTAAACGGAACCATAGCCATACCACTAGAAGACTATAATTTTAATTTGAAGTCGACACTATTTAGTGAAATAAATCTACCCATTAAATCGCCGGCAGGGAATGTAGATAATTGCATAATGGTATCGTAGTGTGAAAGGTTAATGAAACATAACTTTTTGTTAACTTTATATAACCATTTGCCCTTGTACAGTTGTAATATGGTATGTCAGGTTTACAAGGTATACTTTGCGGAAAATGTGGGGAAACAAATACACCTCTTTTTATCAACGTACAAGTGCAAGCTAAACAACAAAATAACACTGACATCAATCACTCGGTTGGATCTCTAGTGTCAAAGCCACCCAATCAGTGTGATGCTCAAATGTAAAATCTTAAGTAATTTCACGGCTACCATAGCGATAAGAGAACATTGTAATAAGTTGAGTGTTATTTGTTCACCAGGTTCTATCGTGGACACGGATTGCGCTCTCTACATCGGATTTCAAGGCACAGACAATGTGCAGGGGTATTTCAAAGGCTACATCGATGACGTTAGTATCTGTAATTAAATTAAATTTATTAATATATGTGTCAACAGCAACAAACCAAATTGATGGATATGTCGGGTGACGTTTTGATTAGTATTAGCACTACCTTCCAACGAAAGTTATGCAAAAGAATTCTGTAGTCGACAGACAAAGCAAACGGAAGCTACTGTAATGTAATAGCAACTTCGGTATATATGTTGTTGGCGTGTTGATGAAATGTGGCAAAATGCAACCACTTTTAATCTCAATCTACATTTTACATCTATGTTTTGCCTCCCCTCGTGTCTACCTCTCTTTCGCTCTCTCTCTCTCTCTCTCTCTCTCTCTCTCTCTCTCTCTCTCTCTCTCTCTCTCTCTCTCTCTCTCTCTCTCTGTCTCTCTGTCTCTCCCCCTCTCTCTCTCACG
>JAODUO010000650.1:142500-160000 GCA_025642075.2 Ridgeia piscesae
ATGTTTTCATGCCGTTGGTAAATAACACGATGCTCTCTATGGGGTGGCCACGGGATTATAAACAGAATGATTCTCCCCGTTATCCATGTAAATGTATAGGGACACTCCAGTGAATGGGAGTGCCATGAAGGATCCTGTGGCACAGAACCAGTGACTTAAGCCAAATTGTTTACGTCATTGGCGCAGTGTTGGAAAAGGCAAAGGTTGACAGAGGCTTCGCGCAAAACTGTGATAGTGACGTAAGTAAACCGCGACATACTCGTCAAGTACCATTGGAGCGGTTTACGTCACTGGTTCTGTGCCTCAAGATGGCAGCGACCTGAATCCAACTTTGCATGTTTTTGGTTCAATTACACTATCATTAATTGTTTATTAACGATCGTTTGGCCCGATTACTAAGCGCAAGTAATATATTAAATACATGTGTAAGTCAATACTGTGAACCTTTCATTGCCTGGAGTATCCCTTTAAAAGGCTGTAAGCCCTCATGTCATTGTTCTGTTACGTATTGCGGTTTCGCGCAAGACGTAATGAAATGTTTCATTGAAAGCAATGTAACGTAATTTTCAAACGCTTTAGCATGTGTAACCTTTTGTCCACACTCAAGATTACAGAACCGCACAGCAGGGATGAGACCATATGGGATCGCAATTTCAAGTGTTAGCCAGTATTTTTTATATACACAAAGTAATTAGATATTAAGATACGTTATTGTTAAGTTTACATTTCACCCGTCATAAGTATCCGTCGAGTTTGTGTGTGGGTGCATGGGTGGACACGTGCGTGCCTGTGTAAGTAATCGGTCTTCAGATTTCGTCGTCCTCCACTTTGTTCTTCAAAAAAGTAATTCAGTAATTGAGTGTAAGTTGTAAGATATCGCCATTTGCGTCACATTGTGTGACGATATGATATAAATCTGGCTGTAATGGAATCCTTGAATATATGATACGATCGGGTACCGTGTGTCATTGCTTCATGTATGTCCACGATAATTTACAATTGAGCAGCGCTCGTCTACTTTTTAACTGGCCGTCAAGGACACCAGGCATCTTTGTGACATGGGTCGTTTCTAGTGACGTGTGTCATTTCCGTGTCGAGTCGACAACTGAATGTTTGAGTCAGCAACGTGACAAACTTCGTCTGTTGTAAATACACACATGCATGAGACATCGTCGTTTTAGTGCAGGCATGGACTGTGTTAATCCGGGCGAGACGGGACACAAGTCCAACTCATCAGGTTGCAACTTTTTAAACTAGTTTCGCAGGGGGGATACACAGAGAAGCCAAATACTAGAGGCATAGATAAAGATAGCAAAAAGACATCAGCAAAGAACAGCCTGGAAAGCCCTACGGAATTTGGTCATAAATGTGTTTGTTTAAATGCAAGGAGCATAGTAAACAAAAGAAATGAACTAAACATTATGGTAGAAGATATTGACCCTCACATAATAGGTATAACTGAATCTTGGGCCACACCCGATATATCAGATGCCGAATTAGGAATGACAGGGTATGTAATGTTTAGGAAAGATAGATTAGGAAGAAGGGGAGGCGGAGTTATTTTATATATTAAAGAATCCATCCAAGCTTATGAAATAAAATTAGAAAAAGAAGCAGAATGTGAAGAAGCTGTCTGGTGTAACATAGTTACAGGAAACTCAACATTAACTGTTGGGCTAGTGTATCGGAGTCCAAACATAAGCATGGAAGAGAATGAAAAAATACATAACGCTATCAAAGAAGTGAGTAAACGGGACTGTATTATTATGGGGGATTTTAACCATGGGCATATACAGTGGACATCTCTACAGAGTACCGGGAGAGAGGATCAAGAGTTTTTAAATTTAGTACAAGATAGTTTCCTTTCTCAACATGTGTTAGAAGCAACCAGGGGCGAGAACGTGTTAGACATAGTATTGAGCTCACAGAAGGAATTTGTTGATAATGTCAAGATATGTGAGCCACTGGGGTGTAGTGATCACAACCAGATACATTTTATCATCAAAGTAAAGGGAGAACGGAATAGAAAAATAAGGTACAGGAAAAATTTTCACAAAGGAAGATATAAGGACATGAGGGAATATTTAGCAAAGATAGACTGGAATAACACACTGAAGAATAAGACAGCAACAGAATGCTGGAATATTTTAAAGAGTGAAATTGACTGCGTCGTTGACAAATTTGTCCCCTTGAAAAAACAGGGGAAACGGTCAAAGAAGAAACACTTATCGAAGGAAGCCATTAGAAAAATCAAGTACAAGCAAATGATGTGGAAGACATATAGACATACCGGAAGTGAAGAAGACTACAGCATTTATAAAGAAGCACTTAATCAAGCTACAGCTGAAATTAGAAATTCAAAGAGAAGCTACGAACAAAAAATAGCTTTTAATATAAAACATGACAGCAAGAGTTTTTATGCGTATGTTCGAAGTAAACAGAAAGTTCAGGATAAGGTCGGTCCTCTAGAAGGTAGTGATGGAAACATAATAACAGAGGGATTCTTAATGGCACTTTAGTTCGGTGTTTACCAGGGAAGATATTAGTATATTACCAGTACTTGAGACTAAGTTCGGAGGGAGAGAGTTTGATTATTTAGGACAACTAATTGTAACCCCAACAATGGTAGCTATGAAAATAAGAGATATGAAGGATAATAAATCACCTGGAGTGGATGGGATTCCTCCCAAATTACTATTGGAAATTGTAGAACAAATCAGCATACCGCTTGCAACAGTGTTCAATTTGTCATTAGAGGAGGGAATAGTTCCGTTAGAATGGAAAGAAGCAAACATTATACCATTATTTAAAAAAGGTTCGAGAAACAAGTCAGAGAACTATAGACCAGTGAGTTTAACATCGGTGATTTGCAAACTATTAGAAAGACTAATTAAAGATCACCTGGTTGATTTTCTTGTTAAAAATAAATTGATAAACCCATCTCAACATGGGTTTTTAAAAGCGAGGTCATGCTTAACAAATATGTTATGTTTTTTGGAAGATGTCACAAAGTGGCTAGATGAGGGATCACCAGTAGATATAATATACTTAGATTTAAAAAAAAACTAAGTGCCACACCAAAGACTACTACTTAAACTAAAGGCCCATGGCATAGGAAATGGAATGATCAACTGGATAGAAAAATGGCTTATTGGTAGAAGACAAAGAGTAGTAGTTGATGGGGAGGTTTCAAACTGGAAAGCGGTTTTGAGTGGAGTACCGCAGGGATCAGTACTGGGACCTATTTTATTCTTAATATATATCAATGATTTGGATGATGACATAACAAGCAAGGTGTTGAAGTTTGCGGACGACACAAAAGTGTTTAGAAAATTAAAAGTGATGCAGATAGACAGCATTTACAAGATGATCTTAATAAGTTGATAGAATGGTCTGAGAAGTGGCAAATGCTGTTTAATTTTGGAAAGTGTAAGTGCCTTCACACAGGACATGGGAATGAAGATGCACAATATACAATGGGTGATACTGTACTAAATACTACCTTAAAGGAAAAGGACTTAGGGTTAACTATTAGTGCTGACATGAAGGTATCAGAGCAGTGTGGAATTGCAGCAGCGAAGGGAAACCAAATTCTTGGATTAATTAGGCGAAATATAGTGTACAAAGAAAAAGAACTAATAATACCGCTGTATAAAACAATAGTTAGGCCTCACTTAGAATATTGTATACAAGCATGGAGGCCATATCGCAAGAAGGATATTGATATGCTAGAAAGAGTACAAAGGAGAGCAACCAAAATGATACCAAAACTCAGGAATATTAGTTATGAAATGCGTCTAAAAGAATGTGGTTTAACAACACTAGAAACCAGAAGATTGAGAGGAGATCAGATTGAGGTGTTTAAAATATTGAATGGATATGAAAATATTGACAGAAATATTTTTTTCACAGTCAAGGAAGAGAGAAGGACTAGAGGACATGGAGTTACATTAGCAAAGAAGCAGTGTAGACTAGATATTAGAAAATTTCATTTTCACAAAGAACAGTAAACGAATGGAACAGATTATCAGCTGATTGTGTAGGTGCTAGTAGTGTTAATATATTTAAAAATAAAATCGACATATACCTAAGAAGGGCGGGGTATACTTAGATAGATAGGTTGGACTCTCGATAAGCCAAATGGCTTCCTAGTCCACCTGCCATCTAGAGTTGAATCTCTAGGTGGCAATCTTGTTAAATCTTGTTAAATCTCCCTGACAGATTCAGAAGTGCCAAGAATGTGACATCTATAATTTGTGATCTGATCTGATTAATATATATATATAATCTATGTCAACTTTAAATAATTGCGTCTCTGACATCTTGCCGTGGATGGAATGAAGTAAATTAAAGCTTAATGTCGATACCGAAAATTATACTTATTATTGGTACGACACAAGATTTTCGACTACTTTCCATTTACGTAACTTCGTAATAATACATCACCATCAGATACCGTTCGGAATGTAGGTGTTGTCTTTGGCAATGGTGTCTGCTCTCACCAGTACATTTCACAAGTATGCAAATCATCGCTACTTTAGCAGTTGCATTGACTTCGGGTTGTATATCGAATTATACTTAAATCGGCTACTATTACATACCGTACTTTTTTTACTCAACAACCGACATACTTAGTCTCTAGCACACCTAGAGCATCCGTTTCCAAACAACGTTTTGTTGATAATGATACTACTATTGTTTTAGCTGTTTGTAACAACAAATGACTAAATAAAAATAGCTAAATTTATGATTAACAAGAATGTCGTATACACGATAAATAAATCCAAAACACACACACACACACACACACACACACACACACACACACACACACACACACACACACACACACACACACACACACACACACACACACACACACACACACACACACACACACACACACACACACACACACACACACACACACACACACACACACACACACACACACACACACACACACACACACACACACACACACACACACACACACACACACACACACACACACACACACAACACACACACACACACACACACACACACACACGAAGAAAGATTTGAATTACACGACAAGCTATCCACAATGCAGAACATAAAAACTACGGCGAGGTTACAGGGTTAAACCGAGTTCGAGATATGTGGCTGTAGCGTTGTAGCATTAATTTCAATACACAGAGAAACAGCAATTAGTAAAATCAAGGCATTCACAAAATAATATAGTGCAGTGTGGATACGTCAAATTTACAGGAACCCACATTCTTTAGTTCAATGTGCATGAAACTAATGTGCTTACACGAGGCACACACTATACTACCGGGTGCACACTTCTAATGCAGCAAGAGGAATATCAAGTGAGTGTATCTAAATAATTTAAAAATCACTTTATCAATATGGTAATAGCAATATGATACAGATCTAATTAATTTCACGAACGACAGTATATTTGTATAAGTGAATCAGGGTTCATTATACTATTGTGCTCTAGTCATTAAGTTCCTAATACGCTAGCTCGATTTTATATTAATTATTTTTGCGCATGTTCTAAACCTTTTTATACAAATGGAAAGGTAAGTGTTTTTTACATTGCATGTGCTTCTTGTTTATGATGTGTAAAGGTTGCATTCTGACTTTCTCCATGTATAAAATACAACTTTCAAGTGAACCATCATTTCCCATTAACTACATATAATGGTAAGTTTTTATATAGCGCAGTATCCAGTCCTTAGGACTGCTCAAAGCGCTTTTATACTTTACTTCCCTGACATACCTGTTCAATCAAATACCGTCTCAACTTCTCTGGGAAGCATCCAGCCAGATGCAACAATTAATGCGAAAGGCTGCTCGTACATATAACTACTACTGTCTATAGCCAGGTACTCATTTATACAGCTGAGTGAACTGGAGCAATGTAAAGTGAAAAAACTTGCCCAAGGTTTTAACACGGCAGCACAGGATTTGAACCCGGGTTCTCTTAGTCGATAGTCCGAAGCTCTACCCCAGAGCCATTGCGCTCTATACTTTTTCTCAACAACCTGTCAACTTATTTTAACATAATATGTCATTTAAAGATAACAAAATATATTCGCTGATTGGCTTAGACCTCGATGAAGGGAATCCCGCTGAAAAGCGGTAACACACATGCGCAATGGTATATGCAAACAAGACGTTTCCGGCATGCAGCATTGCTTTCTTCATATACATAAAATATGCATTTTCACATTTCAGCTGCGCCTGTACATCAGGACTCTTACGTTTACGGAAGTGAAAATGATGGCAAATGGATAGACAGAGCTACGCTACTATTTGATGACGTCCAAACACGATGTATGCACTTACACACAAGTCCAACGGTCTACATCTTGAAACAGTCACTAAATAAATCACAAGGATGATGACTCGTTACTATAATCATTTATGTTGATGATTGGGAAATAGTTGTAATAAGCTTTATAGTATGTTTATGGACTTCTTTATGGCATAACATAGTTTAATGTTCATATCCACGCACAGGGATGCGTTTGCTCTTGTTTCCATTACAAATAATCTACTCCGAATGATAGTTTTCTACCCTATAGATTGTGTGTGTGTGTGTGTGTGTGTGTGTGTGTGTGTGTGTGTGTGTGTGTGTGGTGTGTGTGTGTGTGTGTGTGTGTGTGTGTGTGTGTGTGTGTGTGTGTGTGTGTGTGTGTGTGTGTGTGTGTGTGTGTGGTGTGTGTGTTGTGTGTGTGTCATAAGAAACAAATATATTTAACTGATATATAACGGGTATGGGTAAATCTTTATGTGATATTGCATATATATATATTATATATATATATATAATATATATATATATATATATATATATATATATATATATATATATATATATATATATATATACAAAACATATATATGGTGATAGTTTCATTGGTGAAAACAATGTAAAATGGTGAAAATGTACTATGTGTATGCCAGTTTCAACATCACAGACAAATTATCGTGTTAGTATTATCAGGCTAGCAGACGACACATAAATACCACCACCCTCAGGAGTGCACTTTAAAATACGTCAGTCCTGCCATCAAGTGATCACTGAAAAATTAAATGCGTTTCGTAGATTTTGCATTGACTACTGCCGTCAGATGGCACTACTTGTGTTTATTTTGACGCCTTTCACTTTGTCGCGGTTACATTTTCCCGGTTGTTATGAACTTTCCGATTGACCTTTCTGCGCATGCGCGATAAATGTAAAATTTCCAATGTGCAGCGAAACAACAAAGGATTTTTTAAATAAATGCTACGGGCTGTTCGTTAACTCTCCTGTGATGACTTCTGTGAAGGTTTGCCTAAATTTTCGTTCAATTCATTAAAATATTACGTTTGTTTAAATCACTATCACGGATTATGGCGCACTATAATCACGTGATTTGCGCTTGCTATCAAAACATGCCTCAAAACTTGTTTGCCTCGTGTTACTTTGTGACAAATAACTTTGCAGCGAGATTACATACACCCTAACGAGCAGCCCGTAGTAATTATACCATAACTGTTTTGTCGTTTCGCTGCACATTGATGATTTTACATTTATCGCGCATGCGCAGAAACGTCAATCGGAACGTTTATAACGCCGGAAGCTATAACGTTGTCGTTGTTGTTTTGTACTTTAGATTTATGTGTCTGGCAGAAACATCGAGAAACTTTAACAATAAAATATGTTAAATTACTTTATGAGATACAGGGTTGCCGGGGTATAATTTTGTTAAAGTGAACCACTCGGTTTACGCAAGCATAATGCCATAAATATAATAACATGCCATAATATAGGCATTATATAACATGCAGTTTCGGCAACACTGACACTGACAGTGTCACCTGTCAACACAACCTGAACCTGGCCAGTTCAGACCAGTTACTGAAATCGTTCAGCAATGATCGATAACGTATCAGCCATTTCATCAGTGCTGACAATGGCATGGCATGCAAACAAACCGTCATACAGGTTGTTTTAGTGAAATGTACTTACAATATTTTTGAGACAAGACGATAATCACTTTGTCTTTTGTCTTCATTAACTTGCCACGGCACAACCTATCCATGGCACAGCATCCGCGCCAAAGCAAAGCCCAGCCCCAGGCCAGGCTAGGGCTACGCTAAACCTAAGCCGGCAAAGGGGAAAGGCAAAGTCAAAAGGCTTGCCAAATTCCAAACGGAACCATTTTTTCATATTATAAGCCTATCTTGTATACAACACCAGCAAACTCGTGAATGTCACCGAGCCTTGGGAATGTCACCGGCATATGTTTAGAATTTAATTTGTTTTTAAACAGCGAAAGCATGCAGATCACGTGACTACACTGCGCGCATATCGGTGTCCTGCTAACTTACAATAAGTAGTTTTACGCAGTTCAGTGCTATTAATTAAGCTTTGCGTTTTCATCGTATAGTCGTAGAGGTTTTCCTGATTACATCGATCAACATGAATTTTAGGCTAAAATATGTGCGAGTACAATATCTATCTATACGGTAAGTTCACTTAATGATTCAGCAATTGATGTCTTGACTTGGCCTTGGGTCTTGACGAGCGCTTTGATTTGAGATTCGGTCAGTTGGCCACGCCTTAGCCGGCCTTCGTTCTTGTCGAACTTGTCCTGTCCTGCCCTGTCCTGCCCTGTCCTATTTGAGTACACTGTACTGGCCAACACTCCTGATGGAATCAAACGGTCAGCCGTCAGTGTTGGGTGTGCATTCTTGTTGAATTCCAGCGGCAATGCACATGACCATGGGTTCATTTTGGCTATATGCAAACTTCAAAGCCGCAAACTATATACAGTGGGAAAATTACTACAACTACAAGTGTTCATCTGCTAATGTTTTGCATTTAGACACACAATTCATTGTTTAAAAGTAAACCGTGACAAAAACAACTGTTATGCCTTTGGCTTTGCATCAATTGATCAAAGTGGATTTGATACAGCACATATCATATACGTCTTAATTAAATAAATTGATAGTCCAATCAAACTTTCAAAGTACTGATGTACAAATAACACGTTTTTGCATACATTTACGTTATTGTCTAAATGTCATTTTGAACACAACTTCCCTACACTTGCATGTGTGCACATGTGCAGTAGAGTAAATTGGCAATCTTCACTGTTTATGACATCACGGTTCTGAATTCAGACTCAGCTGATATGCTATTTGTCAGATTTGTTTGTTAAACTCCTCATAGATGTTGGAATATATGTGGAAGTTAAGGAGCCACAAATAAGGTGGAAATTGATGTTATTGAAGCTCATTATTCGTGGTTTTGTAATTTTAATGACAATGTGTACATAAGTTTTGATGAAAACAGAATTTTCTAACATTTGTAGTTTCAGCTTCATTGAAACATTTCAGCAGTCACTATGGATATCATATCAATAGATACAACATAAATTGTACTTGATTTCACTATGAAAATTACATGCATCCATAGACTTAGTCTAATTGGCTAAGAAGATGATCTACTGGGTGGATCAGTTGCAATAACACATGCACCACTGTTGACCTGAAGCCAGTCTGTGACCAGCTCATGTGGTTTCTCTGTGTGCTGATCCAGACACTGCCCAACCAGTGACTGACGCAGGTGGCCAATGATCTCTCATCTTATCGGTGCTGATTGCTGTCAGTGATTACATTACTCACAGCTATTTCCACGTCCACATCACTCTAGCCAGGTGATGGGTGTCATGCAAATTTAATTATATGGATGTAGTGTTTTGAATGTGAATTATATTGGGCGTGCATGTTCGAATGCATGCTGCACGTTTGTATGATGCGTGAAAGAATGGTAAAACTTGTCCATCTGGAGTCAGGCCTAAAAATCCCCTCAGGTGATTTAATGCACCACAAATCTGGCTTGTTGGTGTTCAAAATTATATGTACTGACTGTACTAACTCACTGTATTAATTTGAAGTACAGGTGAGTGGTTTATTACTGCAGGAAAACTATATGTATATCCACTACTGTTGTCCATGTACTCATTCACAAAGATCAGTGGATTGGAGCATCGTAGTAGTTCTCTAAACACTATGCTACTGTACCAATGTAATATATGTACATTAGCTTAATAAGTGAGTACATAATTATGTTTGAAATCATCAAGAGAAAAATTAAATAGATCCAGGTTAGACTCCTTCTTAAGGGATTCTGCATAAAAATTAACATATGCGGGACCACACTCTATCAATATTGATTATTCTAAGGCTCAAGCTGAACACATTGGTATCACATTATGTTCACTTAGTTCACTTATATGTGCTAGTTCACAATGTTCACAAGTATTCCATTACTGTGAGTGTATTCATTACGAGGAGAATAATGACTCACAGAATTGATGCTAAGTGAATAAGTTAGTAAAATGAATTAGCCATCATTGTCACTAGTTCACTTCAGTATTCTGAATTCCAACGTTTGTTGATTAACGCATTAGAACTCAAATCAGCCAAACTAACCAGTAGACCAATACTTGAAGTCAGCCAAACTTGGCCCATTATAACCATGTAGTGCTCTATCATGTGGTAGTGTCATCTAGTAGGTGATATTGAGAACTTACAAATGTTTGAATGTATGCACCTCACATGTTCATGTTTCAGGTTAAATACACAAGTGGAGAAGGAGCTATGAGGTATAAAATGGTTAATTGATATGTCACAATCAAAGGGGGGCAAAACCATTGCATATGTGTGTGTGTGGATGTTTTAATGTGTGTTTGCATGAGTTAACATACATATATATGGATGCAAACATTTGTGCATAATATTCATACAATGCCAATAAAGCAATGATGTGTAAGTGTTGTATTGCACACAAATTTGCACTGATCTGCCCCACAGTTTATTTTGGTATAACATTATCATTAAAATTACATTTTACATAAATTTGAATAAATAAGATGTTAAGTGACTAATGTTAAATTTTCCCATGGCTTCATCAATTATTATATCTGGTGAGGAAAGCTTGCTGTGCTCAGCCAAGTTAAATGATGAAGTTTGCACTTAGATTATCCATTAATAATTCCTAAGCATCACTTCGTTAATACGCTGGATTGAAAGGCGATTAATGTGGCTAGATCAATACGTGGGGTTGTCACTGAGTTAATCTACAGATACAGAAACATTCTCTTAGGTATTCATGACTCAAGCTGTGTAATGAAAGCACCTTTGATAATAGAAAAGATTTGCATTAACTTAATTAACTGCCTTATCATTAATGTATTTTAGTGCTATTGTTCTGTTACAAAATAGATTAGGGTGAATGTTTGACAGCCGAACACAATTTATTTTATAAAAAGCACACTTGAGAAATTATTTTCTGTGTCGTGCTTAATGAATAATAATGATAACAAATATATATCAGTTTTGTAAACATGTTTCGTTCTAAGTTAATTGATTTATTAACAGAAAAGTGTACCACTGTTGGTTGTATTTTTTCTTTGCCTATGAAATTTTACAAAAGACAAAAACATCAAACGATAACATAGTCGTGGAACACAGTACATAATTTTGACATCATTATATATATTGAATGTATTAAAAGAAATTTTTTATGTTGGTCGAACCGTTTTGTCCAGTTGTCAGACATTGATTAAGTAAGTATTGAGTACCATAAAACACTAACATTTGAGGAGTCCTTGCATGGTTTTATACATCACAATAGTCAAGTTATATACTGTTCTGTTGTTGAGATTGATTTAAGTTATCAATGAGTGTTACATGGCCCAGTCAGTCAGTTGTTGAGACTGGAGTAGTAACCACGATGATTACTCTGAATTCCCAGCAGCAATGACGATCAATCATCTGTGCCAAGAAGACTTGACAAGATCAAATTATCTATGTCCCAGCACAAAATAAGATTTATTGTTAGTGTACTGAAAACAGTAAACTCCCTAGCACTTAGGCAGGGGATTTTGTAAATAAGCCTATACAATAATGCCAATGCAGTGTAAATTTAGCAGATTGAACACACACAGAAAACAAAATCCACTGCGTCTCGACAGGCGTCCATTTTGTAAATCATTACATTATTTTAGTATTCTTAGCAAATTGAACAGGATTGACTCAAAGAAAGAAAATCTTTGAATATTGTTTTGACACATTTGCCTTTTGATTGTGTGTGTGAAAGGGTGGATGATCACTGCAGAACTTGAAACTAAGAACAGTTCATTGAATGTACTTGTCCAGTTTGTTCTTATCCATATGATTGCTTGACCCTCTGATATCAATTTTTTTATTGCATTTTAATGCATATTACAAACTCCATTTATTAAATAATAATTCCACTGCAGATTCAAATGACAATGTACTAATGATATTATTTTACCCTAGTGTTTTTGTGTGTTGGTTGGTTGAAATAGTTTTTTTTTTTTGATTCGATCCTTGGAAAATTAGGTTAACTCTGTTTTCTTAACTATTATTATACCTGGCAGTAGACATTGATGGATATATATATATATATATATATATATATATATTATATATATATATATATATATATATATATATTATGAGAACAATATTTCTTTGTGTAGCATTCACAGCATCGATGGATAGTTCCCAGAAAAGTTGAACTGGTATTGGAATGGTTTGCTGCTCAGTGAAATTCAAAGCATTTTAAGTAATCCAACAAACTGGACATTGTACTAGATGACAACTTATACTTACCTTTCAGTGCTGAACATTTTCAGGATCAATCCTCAAGTATAATCCTCCTCCTCCAGAGGGCACATAGAGCTTCCACAAGAGAGCGCCACTGGTGTCCGTTGACCATTCATATGTTGGTTGTTCTCCATGTCAGGTGGCATGTGTGTTGGATGTGTTCAATACTGCGATTGATTTTATCATCATGGCAAGATTGTTTCACCAGAATTAATTATGTTCTATTGAATCACACTCATGAGGAAGTTTTATAATAATTTCCATCATCTTATTTGATCATTGTCCTTATTTTCCATATCCAACTATTGCTTCCTTTTCCAGTCTTCACCTGTGGCAGTTAATCTACTAAATACTTCTACTTAGTCCATCAAGTATGTCATACTATTTGTAGACATTTTAATATCCCCACCCCTTATCATGCTTATTACCTGGCAATAACAAATACTAAACTTTCATTAATTTTGACTGAGAACAATTACAATGCATACATAAATAATAATTAGTATACACTCATTCATGTTTATATTGGTTTGTTCTTGGTGTAAGAAAAATATAAAAGTCTGTAGATGTAATAAAGTAATAGTACATTGCTGGCTTGTTATGGAATTGCTGAATTCTATCTAGACACTGGCTGAACAATATTTAATGCTGGCTGAATTTTTTTAAACTGGCTGAATAAGTAATACTCTATCAGTATGTACACAATGACCCCAAATGAAAGTTTGAGGTCATTCAATTCTGATCATCTTCTAATTTTTTTAAACCACATTATTAATCCAAATAGGTTTTCTTCACAGATTGTCTGATGGAGAATGTCCCTAGATATACCTGGCTGCAGAAATCACACCATCTTACTCCGTGGTTGCGTGCATGGAGGCAGATGTCTCGTTTAAAGAGCACTCTGCTGCATCAACTGCTCATAATTACTCCACTAACTGCATTAGGAAGTGGTCAGCAGGTTGTCTAATTAATAATTAATTCACGTCCAGTGTGCTCTGCTTAATAGCGTAGACTGTATAGGGATGACTGATGGACTCAGCTGGAGGGTGAGGAGAGGTGTCATCTTTTGAGATTATCTTTACCAGGATGTGGAGCGCAGTGGCACAGTTGATAGAGCACCAGAATCTCAACTGAGAAAACCTATGTTCAAATCCACTGCTGTCATGTCAAACCTTGGGCAAGTTCATTAGCACTTTTGCTTTTAACAGTGGGCATAAGTACAAAAAATGTCATTACATACACAGTAACATACACAGAATAAATACACTAGTAAAACAGATGACAGTGGAATTTTAATGTCACTGCAGTGTTTCAGATGCTCTGCACATAAACCTTTCTTGTCTGGCATTGACATTGATACTATATGAGGATAATACCTCCGTGTCCCTATTGAATTCAAAATGTGTACACATATATGCTCTTTACATATTTGTAGTTACCTAGATACAGTTAAACAGATCCTCATAGTAAGCTTTCCATATATTTATAATATAGTCTGACTCTATTACTATTTATCAGTGACATTTGGAAGAGCAGATTACTGGTTTACACCAGATTAGTTTCTTTCCAAAATGCTTTGCCATTTTTACACAATATTCAGCTTTTTAGCAAGTGATTTTTTATTAGTAAAAAAATGAAACTGATCTAGTCACATTTCTGTAAGTATGGTGTCAAATGTTAACTTATTGGGTTTTTAGTTTTAATAAACAACATTTAGTTTGCAATTTTTTTTAATGTTTTTCCAACTCTACAAGCATCTCTTTACACACTTGGAAATTGTGCAAATGACTGATGGGCAAATGACCACTGGACAGTTGACCATACCCCAATGTCTTCCAATGTCCATCTTACACAAATCTTATTTTTAAACAGGTGGAGCAGGTGATCTCCAGCAGGGTCCATCTTGCATGAGGGTGACCAGAAATGACACGACTTCCGGTTGCAATTAAGAATCAGCCACGCTCGCTAAGCGTGCATTATGGGTTGGCACACTGGGCACCTGAAGACGAGAAAGCGCGTCCCACAAGGCACCGCTTTCACGTAAGTATTTAAGCATGTGAAATATTGATAAGCACTGTGCAGCTGTGTCATTTGGTATGCTGTGGGAGAGACCGGTGCCTTGCATACACTGATTGATCTCGGCACTAATGCGATCACGGTTGTGTCGCAGGATCGCGGCGGAGATCGCCACTGGAGACATTGTCGTGGACGGTCACTTGCACATGCACGCACACACACGGTGGACACGCACACAGGACACGTCACACGTGACTGTCAACACTCTGTGAGAATGTCATCCAGGTAACTGCTGCAGAAGTCACTAGCTGAGTGAGAGGCTGCGGACACTGACAAGGTACGTGTTGTGTTGTGTTGTGTTGTGTTGTGTTGTGTTGTGTTGTGTTGTGTTGTGTTGTGTTGTGTTGTGTTGTGTTGTGTTGTGTTGTGATGTGTTGTGTTGTGTTGTGTTGTGTTGTGTTGTGTTGTGTTGTGTTAGAGATGAAGTCTCTGTGTGTGCTGGACTAGTAGCATGTCAAGTCTCCCCAGGTGAATGTTGCCGTTTATGTTAGCCCCCACCAGTGTATCACCGGATATTTTGCATGTTAATTGTCTGATCTGAGTACATCTTTTTGATACAATGTTACTAGTTAAAACCATGTCTACATTTTGCATTATTCTTTCTAACCACTTTGATTTCCTATTAACCAGTTGCACTATTTAAAGATAAACTTAACTCAATCATCTGTTTTCCCTGGAATATTACACTATAAGAGATGCCAAAGGTGCAGATATTCAGATGAATTTCTGAATGCATTTCATGCATCAAAACTACAGTAATTAAGCTATTAAGCTATAAAAAGATTCTAATATATATGTAAATTAGTTTACTTCACAATTCAAGTGCAGTCCAGTGGAGCCTGAATTCAAAGCTTATGACCAGTCTATGAGCTTTCACTCCTTGCTTTGAGGTCTCTGTGCATGTCAGTCGCAATAGACATTCTATGTGTTCTTTGAATTACCATGATGCCACTTGTTGTCTGCGAAGTGTTGACAGCCGTATATAACAGAGAGGTGTGGTGAATTACCTGTCTCCTGTGGCAACGAGGAAGCACCACTGTAAATGTATCTGTTTGCGAGCATCTCTTTTGTCACGCGTCAGCGAGCACCAGATACATTGAAATGACACAATACTACAAAATTGTCATGAATAGCAGAAGCGATGTCAGTGTGGTATTAATCAACAGGTATGCATGGAGTCGTGCACACGTTATATCTGTCTTTGACAGAAAATGATTAATAGTCTTAGGTTTCTATATGCCATGCGTCACATGCGTGTTAAATTAGTTATGTTAAAGAAACTGCTAATGTATATATGTAATGCCACGTTTTATCAGGCATATGCCTTGCTAATCCAGTCGAAGTCTGCATGGTCAGCTGTAGGTCCTACTGTCCACATGGGTAGGTGGGGCAAATATGGGATTAGTATTACCTTTGTACCAGGAATAGCAACAACCAGAGACTATGGTTTCGGATTGCTTGTGGAGGTATTGTATGTGTAGATATATAATGATATAATTAAACTTTCACTAATTATAATGTATTTTTTTAAGGTATTGACAGCTCGGATTGTTCACACAAGTGACTGTAATGTGTACCTATTGAACCAATGATTGATTGCCAGTTAAATAATTAACAGATCTTCAAAATATAGTTATAGATCAGCAGTCTGACAATTCCATACATTTCCAAACAGAAAATCATCTTCGTTAAAATTTAATTTTTGCAAGTTGGCAGATGTTTACATCATATGATAATCTTATTCACATGTCAGTATAGAACAAGTCAGGAAACTCCCTGGATGTTGCATACCATTTTACCCCACACTGTCATTGTTTCGGATATTATTGATAATATAATTAATATTGAACCCTGGAGTTGCCCGACAATGCATTCAGCTTGCTGCGGGCCATCAGGTAATTGTTATTAAGAAGCTGGAGTTGTGTTGACGTCCTTGAGTGGCATCTCTTATAGGTAATAGATTTTGTCTGGTTGCTTGTTACATGTTTACGAGCTGCCTGAGGTGACGATTGCCAAATAGGCGATTATTGGGCGAGTATCTAAGTGATGTTAGTGCAGACAAAGAGGCTGTTAGCTGGAGTAATCAGTCTCCGTTGAGTCATAGTGGAAGCACATGCACATGTCGCATCCACATATGTCGGTTTAGTGTCCATTAACTGACTCACTTGGCTGTGTAAGTTTGCCGAGAAGAAAGTCTGGTCACTTAGCCGGCTTTTATGTGTTATCCATGTGAAATGCTAACACCTCATGCAGCCTTTATTAAGCAAGGTTCATCCTGCCATAATTGTTGCTTCACAAACAACTGCAAATTTGTATTTCTGTTTATTTTTATGTGAATATAAGTTAAATTTTCAATAGTTTTTACAACATAGTATTATCTGATAAAAGGGTATATAGTTATATAATTTGTTATTTTAAATTCAGCCTAAGAACCAATCAGCTTCTCTACCTTCTAAGGCCACCCATGCAGGTGGCAACATCGGCAGAGTATAAATCTACCAGGCGGATTTGAGGGGCTAATACTACTGCTGCCACCTCACAGACCCTGGGTAACTGAGGCTAATGCCCGGGTTACCATTGAGGGTAACAGGGAGGGTTGTTGCATTCTTGTTCCTGTAGTCTTGGTAAGGATGGTCTTCATCAGGCCTTTGTGCTAGGTGAATAAGACATCATAAGATCATAACATTTTGTAGTTATACAAACTAGTCAGTTAATTGTGTGCGTGCGTGCATGCGTG
>JAODUO010000650.1:165000-250782 GCA_025642075.2 Ridgeia piscesae
AAAACCAGCATCAGACACAGTTTAGGATACTGCACATACTTGTAAAATAATATTGTTCTTGTCCTGATTATTTTAACTTACCAGACACATTAGTTACATAGGAATTCTCCACAGAAGCATTATACATTTCTAGATGAAATATTAATCTGCCATGAGAACAATTAAGCTACCGTCGATTGCTCACTGGCAGTGAGGGTGGAGGCATGCATGAATGTTTCACAGAGTGATTACCTGTGTGATTACGGTACATGCGTTCATTTCCTCAGTATTAGGTTAGACCTTTCTGTAAGGGTGGTCTCAATGAATTATTCATTTTCAAACCCATTGATTTGCCATCGCACGTACATCGGTGTGGCATCCATCGAATAAGCTGATGTAATACTACTTGCATTCTTGGCGCGAGAGGGGCACAGCGATGACAAATTGTAGCAGAGAAATGTTTTTACTGGTGTTATTAATTCATGTAATTAATTACAGGTCATTGACTTGTAGTAATAAATCTTCTTTCAGACGTTCGGTGGAATTGTTTGAGCTGTAGGCATGTAATAGGTCCAGGTATAATATTTGTGTTTTTCATTTGTTAATTAATGCAACATTATTAAGACTTTAATAACTACCACAGGTATGTAGCAAGGTATACGTGCCACCACATTGTTCTTCTTAGTTAGCAAACACGTAAATATTATCATAATTTGAAAATTTCAACTCCACGGCAAACAAAATATTTACTAAGAAGTTTCACTGGCAGTATTTACAGGTCGGGCATTATATGAGTTGACTACAACTTCCTCTGATGTTCAATGATTTCTCTTTTTCCACACTCAACACTGCACTCTAAGGAGTCTATCAATGCTATTGAGCTATCAAAAAAGGTTAATCAATTTGATTAAAAATTGCATGTCTTGCATAATTATAATACTGCCTATTTTATTTTAAACCTATGTATGTGTGGGGCTGATATTGATGACCTGAACATAATGTCACCAAGAGCTGTTAGTTTTTAGTATGCCCAAGCCTTTGCTACTTTCGGTTTTCAGTCAGAGTCAGCAACATGATAGGGCTTATTCCTTGGAGAGGATAATGCGAGCCAGCTAATATTCATCTGTGGATGAACTTCTTTAGGCCGGATGCCAGGGTTTGCTGAATGCTGTCTCAGAAAAACATGTTTATCAGCCAAAACCACTAAACCTGAAATAGCGGCCACTGCTATACATAATTAATACCCAACGAAACTGTTTACTAACTTGAAATGTGCACAACGATTGCCAGGATTATTAGCAATGTCTTATCGATGGAGTGCTCAAATATTAATGTCGTGGCTATGCATAGTGTCATGACCTTTCGTGTGAGAGGCTCTTTGTGTCCACTACAAGAAGCATGTTGGAATCGATGCCTTTCATGTTGAAAGACTTGACCTGATGCAGGATATTTTCTTATTCTGTAGTATCACCTACGTCTCAAGGGGTCTGGAGCCAGGAGAAATAGCTATTGACGCGCTGTGTTGATGAGGTGTAACCTTTGATGTTCTCCCCAAATGCGCCCACCTTCATCAAAGGATGCAACCGGATTAATGCAGTCTTAAAGGGTAAACTGTCTGGGAACAGTGCTTATCCCATCACAGGGGAAATCTCGATAATGTTTCAACCCGTCCATTTCATCAGGTTTGATCACAGGGGATGACCGCAGATTGTGTGGGAGGCAACGAGAGGCGGGAGCAGGGAGTAGTGTAGGTATATACGGCAAAGTCCACGCTTTAATATCGAAGATGTGGTGAACTCAAAAGGTCAGGGGTGAATACTTGAGAGTGAGAGACTGACAGAAGACCTGTGTTACTCGTCTTGGGAGCAGATACATTGTGAGATGTGACCTTCCACCCTTCACAAGGGATTAAGGAGTCAATGAAAATGTGATGACAACAACATCACCAGTGCTCGGCAAAAATTCCCATCCTCCAGATATTGCTACATATACAGATTCCCAGAGTAGTCACATGTGACGTTTGTTATGAAATAAATTTGAAAACGTTTTTCATCTTAACAAAAGTTATATAATATACATCGAACTAATTGCAGTCCAATGAACCGAAATGTAAAATATATATACTATTATGAACAACCAATTTACCTCCATCTAACATATGGTACAGAAGCAAATAAAAAAGAATGGTGTTCTTTTCATATAAAGAACGCTGGATCTATTTGTTATACAAACTATGTAGGCAACTGGTAGGATTCTGATACACGATGCGTGCTCTTTTGATGGGTTTGACCAATGACTTATTCTTGCAGTATGGAGAGCATTACTTTACTGTCCCTTCACTTCAATGCTTCTCTGTTTGTGGACACTGGGCAGATAACGACTTGTGACATTTTTGATTTCAACCATGACAGTGAAAATAATGACAGATATATTTACCACTTGCAAAATAATCACATGTCCGGAGATGCTAATATCATCGTCAATCTGTCTTGATGTTTTTCTGTGCATTGGCAGCGTTATTAGTTGCATCCATTTTAATCTCGAGCGGTGCACACTGCGATGGGTGTGTTGTAACTTGCGGGTGTGTCTAGCTGTGTGACACGGCGCAGAGTCTGCAGATGGTGCAGCAGTCATTATCAAGACTTGTGGTTCCTCCACCATATGCATGTATGTATATTATTCTACGTTTTTATGTAGCACTATTGTTAGGACAGCACAGGGGTCTTTATACACCATTTTCTCTTCATACAATGTTTGTGGTGTGGCATGGCTTCCAAGAGAAGTGGAGATCTGCTTGAACACCACCTCAACTTCTCAGAAGTATTCAGCCATGCCACAGTCGCTGCGCAAAGACTTTGCACACAAATATCCTGCGATCTCTGTAGAACCAGGTACTTGTTTATACAGCTCAGGGACCTGAAGTAACCTAGAGTGAACAACACATGTTTAAGACTCGAGATGATAGCAAGAGCAGTCATATTCAGAATCTTTTCATTCATAGTCCAACGCCATAAACATTACACACTGAATATGTGATGCTTATGCAGGTGTACTTAGCTTGGTCAGTCACTCATTCCTTCATCAGGAAGACAGTCGTAGGGCTGACCAGTCTATGGTCAGTCTGCGACGGTCTGTATGTCCTCTTCGGTGGTCAATAGGGTAGATGTGTCCAGTCTGTGATATTCTCCATCAGGTTATTCTTCTGTCTTCACTGCCTTCCCCTTCAACTGTTGTGTATGCTAGTTATGAAGAACCCAGACCACCATGATATATGGCCCTGCAAGATCCTGCACATCCCATACAAGGACCACATCACCAACCAAGAAGTCCAAAATAGAAGCAAAGCAGTCATTGGACCCTCCTGGTGACAGTAGTAAAAATGAAACTAAATGGTATGGTCACATCACAAAATCAACTGGCTTTGAGACCATCTTGCAAGTGACCATGCAGGGAAAATGAAAGAGATACAGGTCAAGGATGAGGACTGGTCTGACCACTAGTACTCCCAGAGGACAGCACAACACTGACAGAGATGGCGGGTGTTGCCTTGAAACCACCAGTGGTGCCCCCGTTGAATGCCCACACGTTTATAGAATCAAAGAGGAAACATGAGAGTTGTTGAGAATATGTTGCGCCTGATGAAGCAGCCAGTCCAGTAGAGCTGGCCTCAGTTTACTGTTGACAACAAGTAAGAGTGTCAACTTACCGGCTGACGTGTCCTTAAGGTGAAGTCATGTTTCTTTCACCTGTGTAGTTTGTATACAAGAACGTTATGTGGCCAGGATGTCTGTCCAGTTGACTCTTTGCAACACACTTATTGGCAATGCTTGTTCTTATACATTTCCCGATTTACTTCCTCTTAACAACATGGGCATTATACATTCAATTATTTTGCATACTGGCAATTTGTTTTCCGTCGTTTGGGAGGTAATCTAGCTGCGTGAATGGAACGAATTGAACGAATTGCCTGTTGTATTTTCACACAAACTAAAGGGTTCACTGTCATCTTTGTGTCTACGGAATACACAAGAGGCTCATGGGTAATCAGGCTGCATAGACACGCGGAAAGCCGTCTGTGGTTTGACTGGGTGCAGATGGTGTTGCAGACACCACTTGTGTGTCACAGTTCTCTCCTGTAGCCTGCAGCTGATCACTGATCTGTCCCCAAGACTTCATCAACTCATCCATTGTCACCGCGCCCACTCGGAGCCTTGCTCTGGTGACAAGTAATAATCCCAGGTGACACCTGCCTCGGAGCAACAGTGTCATTTAAAGATCCTGCACCTCTCTGCAGCTGTCAACTCTACTCCTACTTGTCACAAACCTCATGGCGAATAGAAGTAGACATGCACTTTGGCCCTGGCAAATGACAATTTAACTAGGTGAAATATTCCTTCTGAACTTTGGGTACTTGGCCCTGATTGCCAGTGCTGCTTTTTATTCAGATTGTTTAAATTACCAAGTGACATTTTAAAAGGCTTGAGGAATTGTTTGTATTGTGGCATCAAATGGTTCAAGTGTTTATTCATTATTCAATATATCCTAATCTCCCCGGCCCCTCTCCATTCTGTATATACAAAATATATCACGGGAAATTATAAAACTGTAAAACCAGTATAGAATTCATGGATTCACTGATGCCAAGTAGATCTTCATAGATTGGAAACTGGCCTTTAAAAGACGGTTTTTGCAAGAGCAGTTGATCTTAACCATTGCAGTTTCCTTTTCTTGACGGATCAGGATCAGGATGTCTTCAAAGGGTCCAATGAGTTCATTCTAATTTGGCCTTCTTGTACATTGGTAATATGGTCCTTGTATAATAAGTGGTTGCAGGAACGTGCGGTACCATTTCATGTCTAGATAAAAAAGTAGTCCTTAAAAGCATGAGTATAACCATTGAAGGCATACAGACAGTCATCCAAGGCCACAATGTGTTGCCATATTCCAATGATATCTTCATCATTACAAGATGAGCTGTTGTCATTCTGACCTGTCTGACTTTCTTTGATCTCACGGTTCTCATCAGTGGAGACTGAGAGGACTGGTGGTATCTTAAGCCAGGCCCCTCCTGTGTGTCTAACTGTATATTGATTGAGACCCTCCAATTGGCTCCATGTCCCCAGTACTGTCCAGCAGCTGGTGTCACAGTTGTCACTGTCTGCAGGTGCACAGGTACCTTGGTAGTTCCTGAGACTAGTACAGCTTTGGGAGGATGGCTAATTCTCCGAGTTGTGTGGTGTGTAACCATCCATTGACAGGTGGGTTCTGATTCTTGACGCTTATGTACCATAACAACTATGTTTATGGACACCCTAAAAATATACTAAAATAACTATCTGTTTGTACTGTATGTTTCTGGACTCTTATTTTTATCTAAGTACATCTATGATGATGGCATAAAGAAATATTTTATTTATGTATTAAATACTTGAGAACTATTTCTTTATGTTCAGACACCTAAATAAATGTTGTTTAGGTGTCTGAGTACAGTGGTGTTAATAACTAGATAACTTATTTTGTTCATAAATCCTCAGAAACCAAGACAAGATATGCACCATGAAAAAAAACAGCTGATAAATTTAAACATTAATAAGCAATGATCAAGTTTATGTATCCTGTGGGTAATTATCACTCAGGAAACTTGGTATGTGATCTGGATGTTTTGACTGCATCCTGTAGCCTTCTTCAGCCACTGAAGTTATACATGTGAGGGTCCTTATGATTGCAATTATTTGATCATGCTGTGTGGTGTTGGTATATATTATATATACAGTTGTTTTCTTTACACACGTATTCATGCTGCTTAGAATGCAGTCATGCTTCATTTATCTGATCACTTTTGTTCTCGTGATTTTTGGTTAGATAATCACTTAAAATCGAAACGTGCTGATTATCCATCTATGGTACATCAAGATGGGTTCCGTAAAACGTGCAAATAACGAAATAGCCGGATTATTGCAGACTGGGTATATGACACATGACTAATTGTTTTCTAGCAGTAAGGTGTTTGATGTGTGCAATTGCCTTCATAGAGTACTGTATGATACACAGGTAAGTGGGTAGGCAGGCAGGTATTGTTATTATAACTTTATGTTGTAGTAATTTAACAGACTGAAATAATGACATCAGTAAAAGGTCAAGGTGACTCCGATTGTGGCATACAGCACTACCGAGGCTATGTATTTTAACCCAATTATTAATTATGTAACTTAATTATTATAGTAACTAACATGTTTGAACTTGTCCATAATAATATATCCATGAAAGCAGGAGGAGTATTTTTATGTTGGATCCTACATTAAATAAATGACTGGTTTATTTAACGACTTCATGAAAACTACATAATAGAAATCTACATAAAACAGTCAGTTATATATGTACAATGCAAGTTTTACTTTTCCAAATATATACATGTAACCATCAAAAAATCGAATTGAAGCTTAAACTGTGGCTTCAGCAGCTATGGCAAGATGTAGGCCAGGACCACTGGGTCTGCTATCAGTGTCTGGCAGATGCCCAGAGAAGTGTTCTGTCTGAGCCCCAGTCAGTTCATGTCAGCCAGACGCACACAGACACATTGACCACAGTGACTGGACATGGTGATGAAGCGATATGGTGGTCAGCTTCTCCCATGAGTACAGTACTTATTGTGACAGAACCACAGGAGGTGCTTTAATCTACTGTCTTCCGTCTGTCTGTTTAACTTAAATTACCAGACAGATGTCCTGAAACAATGCCCAATTATACTTGGTGTGTGCAAAGGCGAATGTGTCTCTGAGTTGAATTAATTTTTTTATATATAAATAATGCCATGCCTGTGTTTGTTTTTGATTATCATAGCAATTAACAAGCCTTGACATTAAATGATTTGATTAAAAAAACCAAGACCAGTAGATTTGCAAAGTTACCAGTCTGCCAAAATAACCAGTGACCTACAAAATTTATAATTTGTATAATACATTTTTTATGAATACTACCGATTTTGGGGGTACTGATAATAGGCCTAATAATATATATTTTTTAATAAATTAATTTATTGTTTCTAAAAGCAAATATCTTTCCCGAAAAGGCACAGGAGAATTGCTATAGAATATGTTTTTGTTAGGGTGTTTTGCAAGTATTTTTGTAAGCAAACAAACAGTCAAATTATCAATTCACCTTTCTTGAAAAAGTTATGCCAGGTAACCATCATTCAGTGTCTTGCTATGTTTTTTGAAACATAAAATTTATTTAAAATTTTAAAAGTGCCCCAGAATAGTGCATGTTGCAAACAAAGTGTTATTTACTCATACTTGTACTGGTTTAGTTTAATTTGTTCACCAAACAGCTGCTATTGTTATGACAAGATACATAATATGCACGCATGAATATATGCTAGGATGCTATATACTCAAATGCATACATGTCATGATTGTGTAAAGGTAAATGGGACGTGTTCTAGCTCTGAGATGTGTACTAAGTCGACAGTGTCTTGTCTAATCAGTACAGACGTTGCATCAACACCAGACTGTCTACCGCGGATCTAAGACTTATTTGTTCCCTCTCCTCTCATACAAAGTACAAAGCAGCAGTTTGTTTTCCATACGATCATGTTTTCTCCAGCACAAGTCTCACTTTTTCCACTGCCACTCATTAGACCAGTACGCCAGACACATTGGCAATTGTTAGGGTTTTCTTTCTTCTCTGCAAAAACAACATGAAAACAGTGACATTTGCAGCAAATTGGGCAGGTAGGGATTTAAGGATCTGAAGACAAGTTTGATTCGTAGATGGCATGCATTACTGATTTTTATATTATGGTGGTCTTGTTTTCAACTAAGACTTTGTTCTGCTACAGCATCTTGAGATGAGTGGGTATCATTATCTTCCTAGATTACAAAGAAAGGTTGTAGTTAGACTGTGAAAAGAATAACATTTCCATTGTTCCTAGTTACTGGAAGCTGTGTACTCACTGTTTGTTGGTAGCTGCACTGTTTATTACACACTGCATTTTTGTTTGATAATCTATTCAATATTCAACAAATACCCTTCAAAATAATTGGCACATACACATGAAATTCACATTCAACATTTGCAATAGAATATATGAGATATGCTTGAGATAAACTTGGAAACTGAAGGCAATCCATCAGAGTAAAATAGTTGCCAATATGTAGTCCTTACTGAAAGTCATCGAAACCAACTGTAAAACTGGTAAGAAACTGGTAAGTCATCATCTGTATTTGGGGTAAGAAACTGGTAAGTCATCATCTGTATTTGGGGTAAGAAACTGGTAAGTCATCATCTGTATTTGGGGTAAGAAACTGGTAAGTCATCATCTGTATTTGGGGTAAGAAACTGGTAAGTCATCATCTGTATTTGGGGTAAGAAACTGGTAAGTCATCATCTGTAATTGAAGTCAATGAAATCCTTTACATATGTCCCACTCTGGCAGCTGTTTCCACCTGAAACAATCCTCCCAAGATAACCAAGTGGTGGGATGTGAACACATTACTCGGACACTGAGCCGAGTGAATGAGAAGAGTTGTACCTGGGAGAGACAGGCAGAAAGAGACCATTATCTTCTGTGTCCAGGTCTCGCAGCCAGTCTTGTGGAACATCTTTTCCTGTCCATCTCCTGCACCTGCTGAAGGACCTGGTGTCTGCCTGCATCTGGCGGGTCTGGTGGCTCTGGGCAATGCTTCAACTCTGTCCCATCAGTACTGGTCTCTAGTCGTTATTCTTTTACAATGATTAACACATAAGATAATCATAGTAGGCCAAGTACTAGTATCATATACAAGTAGGCCTACGTGTGGAAACAAAGGAAAGACAATCAGATACACTGCTTCATATTCTTGAGCCAAGTACAGATGTAGAATTTATGATGTTAATAAAAACATTATTATAATTAAAATAAAATAAATCATAATGTACAACTTATTAGAGCAGTTGTCACTGGTCACTGAGCGAATGATGTCTTTGTCATGTGTCGCTTGATCGACTCCTGTCTGTCAGAACAGGGCATGTTTCCAAATGACTGATTCTGATTCCAACTAATCACATATATGTATATGTATATGTATATATATATATATATATATATATATATATATATATATAAATATTTTATATATATATATATATATATAATTATATATATATAATATATATATATATATATATAGTGCAAAGTTATTGAATGATAAATTAATCTACCCAAATAATTTAAATCTTGAGACAGATGACATCAAAGTTAACCCTGTCGCACATGCTTCCATAAACAATCTAAAACACTGTTTCAAGATAATAATTTAAAATGTTATTAATATATTGATGGTAAATTGTTCATTGTTTCTAAGCATGCAAAATTAAACAAAATAGAAAATTGCACCCATATTTGGATATTTCGACAGTTTGTAAAATGTATCTAACAGTCAGAATAGTTGTGGCCTTCACACATAATAAAAGGCTGTTGAATGAAATAGCTATGAATGAAATAGCATGAGGAAATTGTGATTATTATTAGCTTAGCATAGGATTAAATGTGGCACAAATGCCATGCTATTATTTGCCATTCTGAGAATCTCATTGCATTGTAAATAGCGCAGACATTTGCGGTAGTTATTTGAGGTGTAGAGATCTGTATGTAGCTCACTGAACACTCACTGCATACCAGATTTAATTTGTAGATCTTATAAACCCCCACAGTTTGGGTTTTATCGAGTTGCAAAGTAGATTTGTAGCCATGGATTCCACATACTATATTGACTGACAGTATTCAGACACCTAAATATGAAACATTTTCAGCTGACCGAAAACAAACAGTTAAAATAATGATGCTTGGTGCCCAACAACAGCAGTCCCTTATATATTCAGTCATACACAAATTTGTGTCCAAAAAATGTTCAGTACATTAGAATAATTCTTTTTGTTGTAGACGTTTAGAGTATCCAAATACACGCAGTGTCCAAATGTAAAGTCAATGGAATTATTATAAATCTCAAACTTGCATGAGCTGCGAAAAGGCAAATGATGGTCATTAGTTTAACAGGGTGTTGGTCTTCGTTACAGGCATGACATGTATCTGATGAAGCATTGCCAACCCTTGACCCAGGGGGTGGATTTATTGTTCTTATGTGTAATCGGTGTTGCAAAAAGCCTCAAATAATGACATGTCCTTAAACTGCATCAGTGTCTATGCTGGATAATATCAGAATCATTGCCAGGAATTTGTGGATAAATATGTGTGCTGACCATTTGCACCACTAATTCTAATCGATACACTGCACAAACAAATGTCATAACATAATGACAAGTTTGATTGTATTTGCTGCATGTGACTATTTTAATTATGCATCGGTATGTAATAACATTTGGACTACAAACCTAATCTGGCCGAGCATTATCTCAGATATAGAACGGGTCACGTGTGAACTAAATCAATCTAGAATTGGCGTTGATATCCAGCTCATGACTTGCCATTGATTTTGTCCACTAATTGTGTTGATATTGACTGTACTTGGGGCATCAACAGAAAACAAACAAGTTCATTTATGTTTGTCCATGGTGCCTGGATTCAGTTGCTACTGAGGATTTACAGTTGTGCAACATCCTTAATAAAAGATGAGGATTTACAGATGCTTATTAAAAGTTAACTTCTCAGGGGAATTTTCAAATATCTGGGATAAGTGGGTCACAATTTAAAGTGTTGTAATGAAATGAATTGTTGTAAAATCCTACCACGGCAATTATTACCCAAGTGATGGAGGTGACTTCTATTGTATCTTCAAGCACAGTAAAATATGGGCCCATCAAAACATAGCCTGCCTTCTCTTTATGTCCTGGTACCATTCCCATGCATGGTACCAACTAAGTTAAACTTGGCAGCATTTGTCACTTGCAATGTTTTCATTCATATAATAAGATGGTGACTACCACGTCCACTCATGGTGACTACAATTTCAAGCAAGAGGGCGAGGTCAGATATAATTCAGCCGTCACAGATTCTTTTCAATTGTCGCACTGAGGTGATGAGTGATAGAAACTATCTAAAACAACTATGACCAACTGGATTGAAATAATTGGCCAATAAAATTTGAAAACTACGAGCCAAAATTGGCCCGACAGTTTCAAAAAATGTGCTGGGGCATCAGGCAGTGCATATCTCAAACCCAGCGATATTTATTGATCACAGCTTACTGAATATTGCCTTTTCAATATGTATAAAACTGGTTGAACTGTTTTCAGAGCCCAGTAAGAGACAGCCCATCTACCAACTGTGTGTGCCAGCCCTACTTCTGACCACCTCAGGTGAGTACTAGTTGTAGTACCAAGGGACTTCTACTGTTCCAACACTTCTAGATGTTTGACTTAATAAACAGTCATGCTAGGCGTGGTGTATATATGTGCTTATGCATTTGTATGTCCATTCATGCGTCCGTGTGTGCATGCATTCAACAGTGCTGTGCCTGACATCATTATATATAAGTGCGAGAAAACGAATATACAAAAGTGCGAGTAAAATATGAGGTGTGAGTAAAAATATAAACCTCAGCTTTGAAGTGTGAAACAAAGTAACGGTTTCTACGTAGACCTGGATGGGTGGTGCTATCAACACACGCACAGGGGGTGTGTTCTACCTGAAGACAGTGTGTGGGAAGAAACAGTTGCTGTAGACATGGATGTGGGAATGTAATAGTTATTTGCATGGCAACATGTTGTACTGGTGGGGAGCTATGGGGGATGGTAGTGGTTACCACTGATGACAGTCTGGTAGTTTGGATTCTATACATCACCAGGAGGCAGGAGAGTTGTCTTCTTATCTCCAGTGAATCATAACAGAGGCTGTTGATTGTTGCACTCCCTCTTTCTCTCTCACTATAGTTGTTTGGGACAAATCTGGCAGCATGTACTGGATGGTTTCACCGTGGTTTTACCTCCATCTTGACCTAGATTTATGCAGACCCACCCGTCCACTGTACTTGTGGATGGTGAGGCCTGTTGTGGACAAATAGAAATATCACTGGACTGGCAGGTGGTGGATGGGTAAAAAAATGAAGGAGCACTAAGTACACGTTACTACTACCAGGTATAATATATATTGCATGATAGAGACAGCACTATATATATCCATATACCTGTTCGCTGTTAATTATTCAGCAGTTAATGTCATTGTCTTGTGACACAACACAAGGATCAACAGGCTAATAATGAAGTGTTTTCTGTGTGATGTGTGATATGTTATTTGTCTTCATCAGAATCGTGGGCCAAATCAGTTTTAACGTCCTGCGTTATGTCATACATTTCAGACGGTAGTGCCGATGGTAAGAGAAGACAAAATTATTTATATGTTAAAATTTTAACAATATTCTTGGTGCTGTTCTGTTTTTTTTAAATGTAATTATTGAAATGTTTGTAATTCTACGCTGCATTGCACACTGTACTCTTATCTTGCGACAGTAGTATATTTTACCTGTACATTTATAGTTTTAACTCACAACTCTCAGTAAGATGACTTTTACATTTTATAAATTATCATGAATAAATAATGTTTATCATTATAGATATGCTAATAATAATTTTAGTCAATGGCATCATAAAAGTTAACATTTGCTAATTTGGAAAATATAATCGTGATCTGCCGTCTATGTTTGCTTTCTAGCCCACGCGTTCCATTGTGGTATACGGTACCCTGTCAAATGACCTGGATGGTAATCACATTGGGCATACTGATCCCCAAGGCATAATAAGTGGGTTTGTGTCAGTCTTTGAAGTCTCAGGGATGTTGATGCAATGTGGCTTTCAGCTCTTATCCCTGGAGAATAAATATTGGACGTCGATTTATCTATAGTTTTCAGGTCGAATTTGACAACTCCCAGTGTAGGGTGGAGCAAAATGAAAAGTGCTTTTGATCAGGGCCACACAGCACCATGTTGGGGTCTTTGTGGTCGATGCAGTTATTTGTCATGTTAGAGTACACTAATATGCTATGTGTTTAGATGTAGGTGCAAGTTTAGAGGATCTAATCAAAATAATGCAAGGTCTACCCAGACACCTGGCAGTGATGTGTTGAGAAACTGAATTGCATTATATAGTATTAGAAGGAAGATGATTATCGGTTCTGTTATCCATGACAAATTCTTGGAATCTCACTTCTTTTGTAAATCATTATCTGAAGTGATTATTATTAAATATTTAGTGATCATTTGTTGTGAATTTGTTTTTGTGGTGATGGTCATTTTACAGCTGTCGAAGCTCTTGCAAAACTATGATTTGGCTTTAAAAAAAAAAAATTGCACTGGGGCAAATCCTGTCTTCAGTTCCATTAATATAGTCATACCCTTGTATTAATTGAGAGTGCTGTGTTGTCACTGCAATGTCTCTGTACTGTTGTCTATTGCTGTTGTTGTATTGAAATTAACCCTACCACCAGCACTGATATCTCATATTACATCTAGACATTGAATTAGCATGTCTCTGTACACTCAAGCGTGTGGGTCACAAGAAGTGATTTGATTCACCGGCATGTGCTCATGCGTGGTGTAAGAGGCCTATTTAGGTCAGTCTCCAGCATCTATGTTTATCAACTCTGTACTGAGACGATGGTCTGTGTTTATCAATCAATATATTGCATACAAGCTACAGGTGGAATCTGCAATGACAGGGTTCAGAGGTGCAGCAGAATGCATAAGTCAAGGTCAAGGGTCATGTTACGTTACAGTCAGTCAGCAAACCATCCTAGATAATCACCTCTAATAAAAGCTGAGATGTAGCAAATGTGGACGTTTTATCAGAATTTTCTCTCATCACATCATTATGTAATAAGGTGATCAAACCTGCAAGATAATCCAACAGGGATTATTTGGTGGCGCCTTATGCAATTGGGTCTCTTCATCTCGCTGTAATGACGTAATTGGATAGGTAAGCTACTTGATTATGTATAGGACCTAACTCTTGAACATCCATTTAATTTATTTCAGGGAATACGAATAAGCTGTGCAGTGAATCAGTATTGGCAAGCTGGAGTCAGATCACATTTGCATTTTTCATTGGCGACCATTATAACGTTTCCTTCATTTCCTACTAACCTTGATGAGATATGTTATTGACAATTTTATAGCATATTTACCCTTCACAGACAGAAGACCTGTGAAAAAAAAGGGGAACTTCTCATACCTCAGGCTCCAACAAACTTATTTCCAACCTTACACCCCTCCATTTCTGCTTGAACCACCAACGGATTGCCCCTGATTACATCACCAAGCAAACTGGCAACTGTAATACGCAGAAATGCACCGACTGACAGCTGTCATAACTTGACAGCTCTGATGCCACGCTGCATAAAGACATCATTTCTACTCACTCCAGACTACATATCTGCTCACAGAAATTCAGACAACATGCATAGTGCTGTTTCTGTAGGGTACTCTTTGGTTGGGTAATGGCGGACGAGCACCTTATTGTGGTCTTACATCAGCTGGTGTAGATATGAAAACTTCCCAGTGAAGTTGAGGTGTTCAATTGAATAGGTCTGCCAGGGAGTAAAAGAAGATAGGATTTGGTAAAAAAAAAAATGGGTTGTAGACACAAGAATCAGGTGAGAAACCCATCCCTTGGAGTTGCATGAAAGTTTGTTAGGATGTGGTTTGCTGGTTTTATAGTAATTCACTAGGTGGCAGCACTGTCTTAGTCTTGCCTCATGCTCTGCTTTCGTGGTACCCAGCCAATCAGTAGCTGGATAATTAAAACATATAATTTATAAATTACTAATGTGAATATTGACAACAGAGTTGTTTAATTAATTTATTTTACAAATAAATAGTATTCCACTGAATGCACATATTATTTCCCTATTGCTGCAAGCCATCTTTGCTATCACATGCAACTAGGGCCATTGGCCAAATTATAAACCCATTCATAAATAATTATTGTGCCACATACAAGTCGACTTTGAGCGTATCAAGTGTAGGTTTATTGTGTCCCGGATGCTGGAGTGAGTGGATGTTATCACATACAGAGTACTACCAGACATGGACTTCACAGGGAAGCTGGTTTTGTTTGTTTAACCAGGCAAACTGTACTTCTGTCCCCTGAAACCTGAGAGTTCTGGCTCACTTTCCACAAGCATTTTCCCATGTAGTCTGCACTATGATTTAGCATCATAGGTCAGTTAATTTTGGATCTTTAGTTTCTGTAAATTCGGCATGGTAGTGATTTAAAGTACGATTTTTTGTAATTCATGCAGAATGCTTTATATTCCTCTACATCCATTTTTAGCTGTTTGACGTAAGTTGCAATGGGAGCAAAACATATACTCAGTCTCGTGTAAGTCGGGAGATTATGTCTGAGCTGCTGAAGTGGTGAGTTTAGCCACACACTTACCCTGTCATCTTCCACAATGCAAGTGACAGTCTCTCAACTACATCCATCGTCAACGCAGGATGTTTTTATTGCACCTGATGCAAACATATTGATTGTGACCTGGATGCAGTCACTGCACTTAGTTATGCTAAAAGTAATAAATATAAAAACTGTCAGGAAAGTAATATGCTAAAAATAAAGAGAGTATTATCAGATTGAGAACTTAGCGTCTGATAAGTGTAATTTCTTGCATGAGTCCAGAATTAAAGATGTCATCCTGCTAGGTTTTGTGGACTTGTTTAGCAAGTCCACTCATTAGATTCATTATACTCTGGTCAGTGGATCATATCAGTCAGTGGATCGGGCTAATCAATGGATCATACCAGTCAATGGATCATACTGGTTAGTGGATCATACCAATCACTGGATCGTAATTGTTAGTGGATAAGACTGATCAATGGATCATGCCAGTTAGTGGATCATACCAGTCACTGTGTCCAATCTGTGAGGATTAGTCAGTAGGGTGTTTTACCCATTCTCGAGATCCCTAATGGGGACTTCATTTGTATCACTGTCTTAGCCTGACATTGGCCTGCCTGGCAGCATGTGATTGCTCTGGCTCTACACAGTGATAAAACATAAAGCATGTAAACTGATAACAGTAGGACAGAATGATAGATGCAAATAAAAAATAAAATAAACACGCTGGAACAAATATGCCCTGTTTTTATGTATGACGTTTGACGAGTATGACAGTTGGTGTCACAACGATCACAGCGTCCTTACCCAAGGGCACAAGGACATGAGCAGAGCAACATCTACTGCAGTATGGTAGTTCAGAGGACATCAGTATTGACTGGACAATCACTTTGATGCACTGTGTACTCCTGCTCACTTATAGGCTTAAGTAGCATCACATCCAAATGACAGGGCCAGTGGCTGTGTATTGCCAGTGAGGCAGCTGTGATTGCCTGGGCAGTGATTGGCAGCTGTCTATCATGCTGTCTGTTGGATGTCAATCAGCTGGCATGTCAGTGTGGTGTCATGCTCAGTGGTGCATGTAATTTGTGCTCTGCATCAATGGAGAGTGTCAAACAGGTGGAACTGAGGCTTTCAAATGAACATTTAACACCTCTGGGTGAGAACTGCCAGGCTGTGGAGGCCTGGGGTGTGTCATTGATTAATGTAATAACAAGTGCCTGACCAGCCAAGCTTGGGGTACCAGGTCATGTTACACCTGCTGTCAGTGCTAAGTCCCTGGTCTGACCAATCACACAACTTTCTTTCCTTCTTCTCACAAGTTGGGAAACTCCCCCATTGCAACTGCAGTCTGACTGGGAGCTGGAGGAAGGGAGGACCTAGGGAAAGTAGACAACATATGTGAGTAGTTAACTAGGAAATGTCAAAGGATTGTTTTCTTTCCAGGTTTACAGGGCTGTAATCTGCCCGTGTCTGTGTCAGAGTGTGTAGCTAGCAGCCATAACCCAAGGTTTGGAGCATTTATCGTATTTTATCATTCTTTTCTTGACATTCAACGCATTTATGACAGTGTTACTGTGAGAAATAGAGACATAAAATGTTAGCAGGTCTCACTGGTACAATAAACACGTGCCAGTGCAAATGGTCAGGAATACATCACTTGTTGCTATCAGAACTTACTTGAGATACCCCAAGGGGCGTGATACATACACAGACAAAACTAAACTGGATTATCGATAAGGCAAAGGCTTGTTTTTTTGCTTTTCATGGCAGTTGTGTTAAATCGTGTTAAATCTTTGCATAATTCTGATCGTTGCTGTAGGCTTCTGTTTGGTTCAGTACTGATGACACCATCAGGCTCACTTAATAATTGAGAGTTTCCTGCTCTGGTTGTCAATTTTGTTTCATAATCATATCACAGCTTGGCTTCACCGTGATTTATGTTGACAGTTTTTAGTATCTATTTTGGTTAAAAGCCACATGGAGGTTATTCCGTGGTTTAGCCAATCGTAGAAGGATTGTAAGCTGTCTAATTTAATTCAGTTCACTCAGCTGGATGAATGAGTACATGGGAGTGAAAAGCAATGCGTGTATGAGTATGAATAGTCATTGTGTAGTAACTGCAGTATGGCTGAATACTTCACACAGAAGTCAAGATGGTATTCCTGGTTCTCCAGGGTGTAAAGTGAATTCAGCAGTAGTAATCACTGGACACTGTGTAAAATAACAATGAACCTACCATTTTATTTAGTGACTTGTCATATGAGTAAGTTAAGAGTATTGTTTGTACTTTACCAGCTTAGTGACATTGTAGAGCGCAGTGGCTCAGTGGTAGAGCTTTTGACTCTCAACTAAGAGGACCCGGGTTCGAATCCTGTGCTGCGGTGTTAAAACGTTGGGCAAGTTTTTTCACTCCACGTTGCTTCAGTTCACTCAGCTGTATAAATGAGTACCAGGCTATAGACAGTGGTGGATACACGAACCGCCTCTGCGCATTAATTATAGCATATGGCTGGATGTTTCCCAGAGAAGTTGTGACGGTGTCTGATTGAACAGGTCTGTGAAGGAAGTAAAGTGTAAATCGCTTTGAGTAAACCTGAGGATTGGACACTGCGCTGTATAAGAACTGACTTGGAGTGTAAAGTGCCTTGCGCTGTGCTGTACACTGGATACTGAGCTGTGTGAGAGTTTACCTGTACTTTGACTGAGTGGGAGAGAGGACAGTAATCACAGACACTGCCACCAGTGGCCTGGCTGGGTGGCAGGCAGGCTGGGAGGTGTGACTGGTGGCTCACTCCTGTCATTACTGCTGTGTGCCACTTGGTCCTGCCAGAAGTACTCTACTCCATCCGCTGCAGCAAGTGTGTAAGTCTCTTACGTTTCATTTCTCCTACACGGTTCTCTTTTTACGCTCAGTCATTTTTGATCCGTGTCAGATTCGTCAGTGAAGAATCATTTCGTGAAGCGTTGTTCTTGGCATAGATGTGTTAATGTGGTTGCGTTTATTGCTAGCTGAGAGTGGTGTTTCATGTGTGTGTGTGTTTGGTAGATGCAGCTCCTTAGCATGTCGTTGTTCATAGATGCAGACAGGTGGAATTTGTGTGGGGGTTTTACCGTCGTAGATAATAGATCCAGAGAGGATTAGCGTGTCAGGTGTAGGTTTTTCTGCATTTTGCTGCTCGTGTATCATGAACTTAGTTACTTTGGTTGCTTATTGTAATTGACTGGCCTCCTGAAATATGCCAGCTTTGGTACAGATGTTGGGTCATCATGCCCTGTCGGTAATATAATGGCTATGTTGCCATGTGTAGAAAATAGTCTGCTTCTGTAACTGTCTATTAACTGGCGACATTATGCAGTGACATTTGGAAACCATAGGGCTATGTGTCTACATGTAAAATGTTATTTCAGTTTGTTTTAACCATATGGACATTTGAAACTGCATTTAACAATGCATTTCTTCTTATTTATATAACTTATTTCAAAGGCAGAACCATGATGACATCACAGTCATGCATTGTTGTGTTGACATTTTTTACTACAGAAGAACACTGTTGGTGAACGAAAACCAATTTGAGAGCAACAATTGACTTAAATGAGGTGTTAAGAGTATCGCTGAAGTCGTCCTGTATTCTGATCTCGCTACATGAGTTTGTTGTTGAATCTTCTCTCATAGCTGTATGTAAAATGTGAATGTGCATGAGATATTAGTTTGCACTGTGCACATGTTCTTTGAAGTCACAACATGTTGTTGGCCTGGTAGTGATCGATGGATGCATGTGTCAAAATGTGGGTGTGTGTGTGTGCATGTAGCATCTAGTATAATACACCCCCGCGAACAAAATGTTATGAAATATGCCGTTGAAAAATGATCAACCTTTGATAAATTGTATATTGACAAAATGTCCACAAACGACTGTGCTGCATGTGTAATATCGTTAGTTACCACACCTTATGCGATGACTTATGGTAATCAGGAGGCCTCAAATCAGCCATTCCTGGATGCTAATTGCTGAGGAAATATTTTGGCATTGTCATCAAACTACGGTCATATTTAAAGGGAGGTTGTGTGTTCTGTTAGGCAAAGATTAGTAGGGCATTTACTATTTTTCACTTATAAATCACTCATCTTGTCGCATGGTGCATGGGAACCAGGTGTTGTTTCTGAGTAGGGATGCAATTATGTGCAATAGAGACTGCAAATTGGATGCTGTTTTCATAATTTGGACATTTTACCAATCCCCTTTCAGGTGGACAATCTCCGATTCAACGTTTTGTTTAACACACCAGGCAGGAGAGTTTTAGCAGTAATGTCTTTCCACTTACGAGTTCATTTACCTCACTCATGGGTCCATCATGCCACCCAACTAGGGGATGGTTTCAAAAATGAGCATGTGAGTGTTTATTGCAGTTTCCTGAAGAACATTTGTTTCAGAACACCATGTAAAATTAAACCAGCATGTCACATGACAGTTGCGTGGACTGTAAACCATGTGGACAATGCAAATTGCTAATCATAGTCCCCTAAACACAGCAGTTGACGCATGCACTGACGTCAATCAGTGACAGGTAACATGTAGTTAAATGTTTTCATAATGGATTGTGACTCTAAAAAACTTTTATAGTCATTTAAAAGTGGACTAAAAAATAGTATTTATGGTAGTCTCTTTGAAGGATACTTTTAATTTACAAATGATTTCTAGTGTCTACTTGTTTCCAATGCTTGGCAGCATTATATTAACTGACTAGTCTATGAATTGTGGTTACTGTGTTATTAGCTTATGACGTCTCATTCAACTAGTCAGCCTTCTTCAGAAATTACTGCTAAAGCAACCTTTCTGTGCTGGCACTGAGGGTGGTCACTGCCAGGGTGCTTGTGGTCCTCAGTGGTTCCTTCATGACCCAAATTGAGATTGGAATGACATTAATGTAAATCTCTGAGTCACGAGGGATACACAGTCCCCAATGGTGAGAGCCAGGTTTTTACACCAAATTTTACATCTGCCCAATCTGGATTTTGAACTCAGAGCACAAATATTAATTTTCATAAAATATGGTAAATGAACCACCAAAATTGTCTGAAATCAATTACTAGTTACTATTTTAGATACTTGTTAACAGAATGAAGTTATAACTCCTTAATAGTGTATAATGATTATGGTAGTGAGGTCCATTCGTGGGTAAATACTTCAATGTATTAAATATGTTTCGGGTTTAGCTGCAGCTCAATGATTATGTAATTGGGTTCCAATAATTATATGTTACCAGTTTATGCAAAAAAACATTTAGTTTGCTATGTAGCGCTATGCATGCAACCCACATGCAAGCTCACATATTTGTTTCTATGTATATATCTGGGTTTTTATTTCTTTGCCATAAATAATTCAACTATAATTTTCTGTATGTCTGAAAATGTTCATTTAATAAATCACAGAAATTGGTAATTGTTGTTTCTTTTTAGGCATCAGAACCGAGTCATTGTTACACAGTGCTTCGAGATGAACATGCATACATGTTGTGTCTAATAGATTATAATCTTCCATCTTTCTCAGCCTGTGTATGCTAAGGATACTTGTGGTGCATAATCTGAAGTAGTAACACAACATTTGCAGGTTTTATGATGCATTTCTTGACATTCAGCATGGAGCATTAGTGTGTAAAATGGAGGCATAAAATTATAGGAGACATGTGATATCTGACTCATGCAGGAAATAGAGTTCTTCCCACTCCCTGGCGATGTCAGGAGTAAATCTCACATGTTCTTAACTGCTGCTTATCAACGCAGGAGTTACTGCCCGTTATAATGAATGTACAAGCTAAATAAATGCACCCACACCTCTGGCTAAGTATTGTGAAGACACTCAGAATGTAATCTGATTTTGTTCACGATCATAATTTTAAATCAAATAGCAACGTGGCCAGTGATGTACATATCTACTGGCATTTGTTCTTCATTGGTGCCTCCAGGTATCAATTGGTATTCAAACAAGGGTACGTCACACTAGATGTGGTAGGATTGTATGTTTCAGTAAGTTGAACTGTGGTTGAATACTTCCCATACAAATGTAGGCAGTGTTTGTGTTTAACAGTCACATACACCACTCCTGTCATGTAAAACAGCTGTTTGATAATTGACAACACGAAGGAGCTGGAGAGAATGACTGAGGCAAACAACATACAGGGTTTCACATTCAGTTGGCTCTGAGAGTTCACCGGGGTCAAGCAGGGGCCAGTGTGGACACAGCCTGGGAACAGTGTGCCCTAGTGATCTTGCCCTGGGAGTAATATTGTTGTGACACAGCCTAGGTCCATTCCTCTTAGCCCAGGGCTGTTCCCTTCTTCTTTCCATCTATATCACCAATGAGTCTGGTTTTGATCCTGATCATCAATTTCTGGTTGTTAATCCTAATTTATCCTTGTGTATTATAAAATAATATATCTGCCAAACGTCTCCAATATCCTTTCTTTTGCTGTCCTTCTCAAATCAATTGCCAATGCCTCCAAATCTCTCCGTATGCAATCTTCCCAGCACAGGCGAGGTCCGCCCCTTCTTCTTGCTACTCCATGCATCTGTTTTCTTCCCATTCTTCATTCGTCTGTTCTCCTTCCTCAGTTCTCCCACTCTTCATTCGTCTGTCCTCCTTCCTCAGTTCTCCCAATCTTCATTCGTCTGTTCTCCTTCCTCAAGGTTCTCCTCAACTCTTCATTCGTCTGTTCTCCTTCCTCAGTTCTCCCACTCTTCATTCGTCTGTTCTCCTTCCTCAGTTCTCCCACTCTTCATTCGTCTGTTCTCCTTCCTCAGTTCTCCCACTCTTCATTCGTCTGTTCTCCTTCCTCAGTTCTCCCAATCTTCATTCGTCTGTTCATCCTTCCTCAGTTCTCCCACTCTTCATTCGTCTGTTCTCCTTCCTCAGTTCTCCCACTCTTCATTCGTCTGTTCTCCTTCCTCAGTTCTCTCACTCTTCATTCATCTGTTCTCCTTCCTCAGTTCTCCCACTCTTCATTCGTCTGTTCTCCTTCCTCAGTTCTCCCACTCTTCATTCGTCTGTTCTCCTTCCTCAGGTCTCCCATTCTTCATTCGTCTGTTCTCCTTCCTCAGTTCTCCCATCTTCATTCGTCTGTTCTCCTTCCTCAGTTCTCCCACTCTTCATTCGTCTGTTCTCCTTCCTCAGTTCTCCCACTCTTCATTCGTCTGTTCTCCTTCCTCAGTTCTCCCAATCTTCATTCGTCTGTTCTCCTTCCTCAGTTCTCCACTCTTCATTCGTCTGTTCTCCTTCCTCAGTTCTCCCAATCTTCATTCGTCTGTTCTCCTTCCTCAGTTCTCCCACTCTTCATTCGTCTGTTCTCCTTCCTCAGTTCTCCCAATCTTCATTCGTCTGTTCTCCTTCCTCAGTTCTCCCAATCTTCATTCGTCTGTTCTCCTTCCTCAGTTCTCCCAATCTTCATTCGTCTGTTCTCCTTCCTCAGTTCTCCCACTCTTCATTCGTCTGTTCTCCTTCCTCAGTTCTCCCACTCTTCGTTCGTCTGTTCTCCTTCCTCAGTTCTTCCACTCTTCATTCGTCTGTTCTCCTTCCTCAGTTCCCCCAAACTCTTCATTCGTCTGTTCTCCTTCCTCAGTCTCATCTTCATTCGTCTTTCTCCTTCCTCATTCTCTCTCTTCATTCTCTGTTCTCCTTCCTCAGTTCTCCCACTCTTCATTCGTCTGTTCTCCTTCCTCAGTTCTCCCACTCTTCGTTCGTCTGTTCTCCTTCCTCAGTTCTCCCACTCTTCATTCGTCTGTTCTCCTTCCTCAGTTCTTCCACTCTTCATTCGTCTGTTCTCCTTCCTCAGTTCTCCCAATCTTCATTCGTCTGTTCTCCTTCCTCACTTCTCTACTCTTCATTCGTCTGTTCTCCTTCCTCAGTTCTCCCACTCTTCATTCGTCTGTTCTCCTTCCTCAGTTCTCTACTCTTCATTCGTCTGTTCTCCTTCCTCAGTTCTCTACTCTTCATTCGTCTGTTCTCCTTCCTCAGTTCTCCCAATCTTCATTCGTCTGTTCTCCTTCCTCACTTCTCTACTCTTCATTCGTCTGTTCTCCTTCCTCAGTTCTCCCACTCTTCATTCGTCTGTTCTCCTTCCTCAGTTCTCCCACTCTTCGTTCATCTGTTCTCCTTCCTCAGTTCTCCCACTCTTCATTCGTCTGTTCTCCTTCCTCAGTTCTCCCACTCTTCATTCGTCTGTTCTTCTTCCTCAGGTCTCCCACTCTTCATTCATCTGTTCTCCTTCCTCAGTTCTCCCACTCTTCATTCATCTGTTCTCCTTCCTCAGTTCTCTCACTCTTCATTCATCTGTTCTCCTTCCTCAGTTCTCCCAATCTTCATTCAGCTGTTCTCCTTTCTCAGTTCTCCCAATCTTCATTCGTCTGTTCTCCTTCCTCAGTTCTCCCACTCTTCATTCGTCTGTTCTCCTTCCTCAGTTCTCCCACTCTTCATTCGTCTGTTCTCCTTCCTCAGTTCTCCCACTCTTCATTCGTCTGTTCTCCTTCCTCGGTTCTCCCACTCTTCATTCGTCTGTTCTCCTTCCTCAGTTCTCCCACTCTTCATTCGTCTGTTCTCCTTCCTCAGTTCTCCCAATCTTCATTCAGCTGTTCTCCTTTCTCAGTTCTCCCAATCTTCATTCAGCTGTTCTCTTTCCTCAGTTCTCCCAATCTTCATTCATCTGTTCTCCTTCCTCAGTTCTCCCAATCTTCATTCGTCTGTTCTCGTTCCTCCAACAATCTCCTGCCTGACCCATTTGTTGTCATAAACCTGTGTCCTCGTCTGCAGTTCTTCTGTCAATGCTGTGGTCTCCAGGCCATACAGGTAGACTGGTGTCACACATGAGCAAAGTACACTGGGGCAATGACCTTCAATTACACACTGCACCCTGTGTGGTGTTAGGGTGATTTGTAAACAACCCCTCTTGCTAACTGTCACTTGGGTAACAACACAACAAGTTATATTACTTCCTTCCACTCACTGTCAGGTGCCCTGTCATCACCCTTTTACCCCACTCTGTGCCTGCTGACATCATGGGAGGTCTCACTTACCCCCTGTGCTAGCTGTGCATTCCTTACCTGTTATACCCCGCTTTCATGGCAACTGTTCTCTGTGGAGTTGTGATTTCATGTGAAAGTGGTCTGGGGTGATTGTTGTGGCCCTGCTGGTTTTGCATGTTTTTATAAAAGATGGATGTTTTTAGAATAACTGATGTGAATTTGATGGGATGCGTGACTGTGTTGCGTTTCTTTTTATGCCAGATATTTATTTATTCCATGGAAAACTGGTTGTGAAGGTATATTTCAGGATGTTCTTCTCTGGAGTAAATAAGTACATTTCGGTGCGTGGGATATGTCGCTTGTATGAACGTAAACACCAGTTATAATGTCTCTTCTCAATAACACATACAAAATGGTATGAAACAAGTGGCCAGGCATACAAATGGCCGCAGGAGAAACTGCACTACTATATGACAGTTGGCCTGTGTAATCAGACATATGAAAATAATTAGTTATTAAATTGTCAGCTGTCCGTGAACATTTTTAGTTCATAAAAATAATGTTTGTGTCCAAAAAAGTTTACCATAGTCACTGCATAATGTGTATTTGGACACATAAAACTGATAAAAGTAATAGATACCTGAAAAAAACAGTAGAAAAAATTAATATTTTTGTACATTTTTACATAAAGTTGCAAAAACACAGTTATTACAATACTGTGCTTTCGATAGATCGATAATCAGGTTCTCTAACCAAATTACTTACTAGCTACAATATTATTACTAATATACATTATATACCTTAGTAGAAACCAGTGATGTGGCTTTTTTCCAGGTTATTTATGACATTTGCTTCTGAAAAAAAATTGAAAAATATTAATTACATGTGTATGTGAATCTAATGTAATGGTTCAGCACATTGTACTATTAAATTGGTGATTGATGACACAAATATTTTATTTTTGAAATATATGGATGCACAAAAGTATGACTAATAGTTTACTTCAGTCTTGAATTCCGAGATATTGCAATGTGTGGAAATCTTGTTCCCGCACTGTTTCTCTTCCTTTGATTTCATTTTCTGTAGTAAGAGTTGGAAATCATTCAGTTAGAGGGAATGTTGACTGTGTGAAAGTTTGTTTGGTGTGGTATGTTAATGATGCATAACCTGGACCATTTTCTTGCCAATTCCACAATCATTGGGCACACCTGTGAAATTACAGCAATTACATGAGCTATGTACGTTTCATTGTAGCAAAATTGGATTGCCTGCGTAGGTCATAAAAACATTACAAGTGTATTATATTTGAGGTATTTGTTCATTAGCCCACAGTGTTTCTTTAATGCAATTCTATTATTTATTAGTATATATATTTTGCCTTTGTCTAGTGTAACATTTGACTGGATCAAACTAAACAATCTACACAGTCTGTAGCATGCTTAATGTGAGAATGTTGTGTTCTGTATTTTAAGCAAGGCAGCATGATTGTTAAACCTGTGTGTAACAGTCTGGTCTTGACGTACCTCTTCATTTTCTCTCTTTGCCTTACTGATGAATGGCAGGTGAATGGGGTGAGCAGCTAAACCTTGCGTGTCATGTCGTCACTTCACAAGTATGTATTTCTGCTGGCGGTTTTCCAGTTGCTACAAGATCTTATCGCGTTTCTAACTGGCACGTTCCGGGCACAAGTCTAAGATATAAACACTTCCGTATTTACCATATCAGCGAACTCAGTCATTAGGGATTACAAATGTTTTTATAGGTCTTGCTCCATCTGAATGATTTCTGTCAGACAGGTGTGAATGAGTTAATGGGTAGCTAATGTGAATGTAGGTGATTATACCAGGCATTCTAACATCGTGTAGGTAAAACACTGCCAACAAATTTCGATGGCAAACTGCCAAAATGTCCAGCATTGGAATGGTGGTTTTACAGTCAACTGTAACATAATAATACATTTTGTATGGCACCTGATTGCACTAAAATAAAATGCGCCAGATGTTTTAAATAGAACTGTGTGAAAGTGTATTATTTAGGTTAGCAGTTAAACACACTAAATAGAGCTGATCAAAGTGCTAATTAAATCTGACCAATAACCTATTAGTGTTGGCCCCAATTAAATGGGACATCAAACCCCAGTTGAGAGAGCATAGGTCAGTTTGTTGGGCAGTCAGGAATCTAAGTGTATTAATAGTGTCCAATAACAAACAAGGTTCTGCCCAGTGTAGATTTCAGTGCATGCTCCAAATGTCCCAAATTCTTCCCTGTTTCCACAATAATTAGTCTTCCAGTCCCATTAGATTATAGTTATGTATACCTAGGGCTATATATAGACCCGTCACTCTCAGGTGTGGCATTACAGTGCCTTTATGGAGCATAGCTAGAGTATTGGACTCTCAATTAAGTGAACCTGGGTTAAAATCTTATGGTGCTGTTTCAAACCTTGAGTAAGTTTGTTCATTTGACGTTGATCCAGTTCACTCAGCTGTATAAATGAGTACCTGGTTGTAGATAATGTTGGATATTTACATATGAATATTTTTCATGCATTAACTGCAGCATTGCTGAAAACTTCCCAGAGACGTCAAGCTGGTGCTTGATTGAACTGGCATGTCGGGGGGTAAACATTAATTGCTTTGTGCAGTCCTAAGGATTGATAACTATAATATAATAATATTTAGAGCCTTTTATCAGGATTCAGTTAAACAGTGCAACACTGTTACAATTAAAAGTGCATTTGTGATCATCTGCAGGTTGCTCGTCCAAACACTGAGGGGCTGTCATCTTCAATCTTGTCTCACTGTTGGCTGCCAACATAGCTATTGGCAACTGAGTTGGTGGTAGATGTTTTTTGCATCACTTAAGGTAGTACCCGCCCCATCGTTTTTATGCTAGAGTCAGTGAGTTCCAGACAGATTACACAATTTACCCTGTGTATGTGAAAGGTTAATCCTGCGGCATAGGTACAAGATCGACAGCATTCCGTGTCCCTTCCGAAAGACGCAAGTTAGTAAAGTTGCCCCAAGTTTCCAATTGCCAGCAGATGTGCGTGAACCGTGTCAGAATTTGTACTCGTTGCCAAATGGGGGGAATTTATTCAGTAATCACTATCACATGATTTCATACATCATGAATGAGTTACATAGGCACGGTACAATGTCATTCTCAGGTCTTACCTTTCTACATAATTGACTAGCGAAGCAGTTGCTCTTCGTACTGATAATCAAATGTGTGTGTTTGCGTTGACAGGTTTCTGGCACAGCATTGGTTTGGTGTGTTGTGAAGCGCTCTGGGTAAACGGTCGGGTCGACCCAGTAAACGTTGCTTTAGATTGGTGTTGGTTGACTGGTGGCTGCTGTATGTGGCCTGTAATAACACAACTGTGTATTTATAGTCACTGTCTGGATGCCTCTCTTGTTAGTCTCAGCCATCACTGGCAAAAGTAAATAAGTAATGAGGAAAGATATGCTTTGTGTGTAGTGCTGCCTGTAGTAGTATAATTATAGTGATAGTATGTAGTGCCAGGTGTGTGTATATTTATATCTTTAGTACACATATGTAGTAAGTCTATGTCAAAGCACTAATACAGTATGTATAATAGAATCATAGATGTACAAATTATTATTGAAAGTTACCTGTTTATTTATTCTCATACCCACCAACTGCTATGCAATGCCATATCTGCAGTATACCAACCTTGCGTAGCGACACAATAAACATGAACCTCCATAAACGTTGTAATTATTAATGTATTATTCTCTAGATCTTTTCTATTTAGGCAAATAAGTCATCTTTGTCAGTGTCATGGAGCAGGCCTCATGTATGCTGGCTTTATCATAGGGTGTAGAGAAAGACCACCACATAAAACTGACATTTGTGAAATAAGAACTTAGAACACTTGTCATGTCTGTCAGCCTCGTTGAGTCAGTGTACTTGGTGTATGTTCATCTTCAGCTCTATAATGTAGTGCTGTGCCAAACAAACATGCAGCTATCTTTAATGAAAACATAGTACAGTAACAATAAATGGTCCCTGCATGGACATTTGTGGATATTTGTGAACAAGTAGCCTTTGTGCAATAACTGCAGTGTGGCTGAATGCTTTACAGGGAAGATAAGATGGTGTTTGAATGAACTGCCACTGTGACTACCATAGAGTAAAGTGTGCAGCGTTTTTTTAGAAATACTAAGGATATGATAACTTACCTTTAAATTTATTACACTGTGAGAAATATATATATATATATATATATATATATATATATATATATATATATATATAAAGTCAGTGAATGGTCCAAAGTTGTACCACTGTATTGGTTTATTTTCCTCGTGTTAATAGTGATGGCTGAACCGCAACGCTCCAACATATAATGCCACATGTTTTGAGGAGATGTTACACTTTTATGTTCACACATGTCTCAGTAGGCTTGTAACTAAAAGAAACATACCACTGTTTGAATCTAATCTCCTCAAATGTTCACCACTCAATCCTGATTAGATCTTCCTGGCTATTATATTTTGGGGGATTTAAAAAATGTCCAAGTTAATTACATGTATTGGGTTTTCCACACCCCTTTTTAAATACGTCTTTGTTACCCTAACACAGGTGACCCATTACGGCCAGGAAGTGTCCCACAGAGTACTCCACTTACTACTGCAGTATCTGTTACCAGGTGTATGAAGATATATAAACATAATTGGAGATTGTAGATTAGGGTCTCTCTCTCCAGGTACACACTAGCTGGCTCAGGTGACATGTATTTCAGGGTAATTAGCTACTGGAGGTCTAGGGGGGTTTGTCACCCCATCATGTTGTGAACCAGCAACTGACACAGGTAAAGGTGGTGACAAATGTACAGTTCTGTGTCCGCTGTGGTTCTGTTTACATGTTTTATAATTGAGTTTTACAGCGCACAAGGTTGTGAGTCAGCAACAGTCTACACGTTTAACCCTGCATGGGGGCGTTTACTGCTTCTGCCGGAGACACCAGGTTGAAAATGATCTGTAGCTGTTAGTTTCTCACCTGACACACACATATGGGGGGGGTTCAGCGGTATTTAGAACTCCAGTTTCAGAATGATATGGCCAGGGTTTGAACAATTGTGTAATTTTGAAGCATAGGTGATTTTGGTCACTCTGCCTTGCCTCAGTTCATTCATATGTACAAATGAGTACTTGGTAATACAATGTTGTGGGTATGTAATACACATACATAGTGTTACATACATGTACATGATTATATAAATGAATAGTCTTTATGCAGTCTTTGTAGCAAAGCTGAATGGTTCCTAGTGATGAGTCACATTACTGGGTGAGATGAGATGTAAAGTCCTAAGGACAGAAAATAGTGATATAAAGGAACAAATAAGTTTCTTAGATGCACCTAATTGTCATGTAACATTACAAGACAAGCACTAGAGCCAGACTCACATACAGTGGGTGTCTAGGATACCCTTCTGATAATATTTCATGGAATATATTTAACATCTATGTCTGAACAGCTTACACTGTTAAGATATGAGATTATAATATATATATATATATATATATATATATATATATATATATATATATATATATATATATATACATAGCACAGACATTTGGGGCCTCAGCTGGTATCATCAAGTTGTCAATCCTATAACACATTTATGTATTCTACTTTACGACCTTTTCTGCAAAGTTACTGAGCTAGAAAAGTTTTAGCTGAAAGGCTATTATCTGTATTCACCTTTTTATTTTTGGCGTCTAGACATCCTATTTAGTGCAATAAAGGAGCAGGCAGACAGTTGTACTTACAAGAAAAGAAACTGCTATGGGTGTAAAGAGGTTTATTTGCCATACATACCTTTTACAGAGGAAAACACACATATCAGAAATGCATTAATCTGTTAAAGTTTCATGCTGGCGAAATGATAAATAACCTAAGCATGTTCCATCTACATTAATACGTTGCCAGAGTTCTTGGCCTTCAATGAATTATGTATTATTCAGGTGAAATTGAGAGCTGCTTCTAAGTATGCATGCTCCACTTTGGTGAATTTAGTTTTGCACAACTGCCTTGAATGTATGGCTGACTAAACTGATATTATACTTACAAAGAATACATTATTCATCCAGATGTAATTCACATGCAGCACAAATGACAATGATCTCATATAATTTGTTCTGCTTTATGGAATATATTGTTTGTGAGTGTAGGGTGTAATCATTAGACAGCAATTAAGAACTAAATTTACTTTGGAGCAACTGCTGAAACATACAACAGACATTCCAACCTGTCTAAAGTCCTTTTTCAACCACAGATGTCATGTGACACAGCTCAGTGTAGGAACAAGATTTCCTGTATACTGGTCAAAATGTCACATTAAATTGTTTTCATCAAAGTCAGTTAAACGTTGTTAAACATATTCATCCAGCATCCATCATCTTGCCATGATATCTTTGAAATATGCCCCCCCCAAGTTTTGGTACTTCATTATGTTTCCTGTGAATTTGGTCCTAAGACAGTGGTCAGTCACTGTGTCCACTGTTGCAACTTGATAAGAATGTATTAGCCCAGTGTCTAGACTCATTACTCAATGTCCACCACCTTGTCCATTACTAGGCCATTAACTGTGTCATTAGTTTGGGCAATTTCCTGGACCATCTGAGGTCAGGCTACTTAAGCATGTGCACACATGCATAAGTGTATACAAGTGCACACACACACATACATACATGAGCATGTACACACACGCACACACACACGCACGCACGCACGCACGTACACACACACACACACACACACACACACACAAACATGACATTGACCCACCTTAAATTCTGTATATTTATAATAACATAATAATTATAGTTAATTAAATGCACCTAACTCTGTAAGTGTACCTGTGACCTTTCCATATTTTCAACAGTGATTTCACTTAAAAAGAAAATGCTCGGTTTTTCTTCACGGCTGAAGCACCCATTGATGCAGGTAGCAGCTGGTTACCATCTCTTTGAAGACTGGCTCATTGTTTCTGCCTGGTCTGTTGTCTGGGCTATTTTGGAAAGCCTACAATTAGCACACTTCATGCATGAATGAACTACAAAGACACATTGCACATAGTCAGAGAAATGCCGCACTGGAGCACTTTGTGTATAATCTGTAAACTAATTATTAATATATAACTGTTCAGAACATTCAGTAATCTAATACTGCTGTAAGTGCTGTGGCAGGCTGCAGATTAGCTTTGTGTGTCCTTATTGAGGAAGTTGTGCTGTTGTGAGTTGGTATTAATAAAAAAACCAGTTCACTTTGATTGTCCTGGTACACACCCACGGTAGCGTTTTCATCAAAGTGTGCAATTCTGTTTTTGAGAAATCATAGAAAATACTGCCGAATATTTAACCTGTTGCCTAGCAACACCTTTGAAGTAGTCAGAAACAATTCTGATCTAGGCCCAACCGTTCCAGCTTTTGTCTTCACGGAAGTGCTCCAGCTAGGTAGATGCAAGAACAGAAAGATATAAAAGAACATTCCTACACTATGCCATTTCCCTATACAATGAGCTGATAATCTTGCATTTTGAACGCTACTTTTTCCCATCACTTTTCCTGTCACATCACCTACACCCATCTTTTTTGGTCCATAGATAGATAGATCTTGAGAGAATTCTTCCCTAGAAGTAATAGAGATTATGTTGTGTTATCATTATGTGTTTTGTGTCACATACAGCCAGCTGGCAGGTGGGGATATAATGCTATAGTCTGCAAAAATAGACTCTGTTTTCCAATTCATAAGCATTTGTTTCAGGCTGCAATGTGTCCTCGATTGTGCCATCTGGAAGTCACTGTCACTTTATTAGTATACATGAATCAGGAAGTTTTGTTTATGTCATTTTCTCTCTCCTTCTCTACAAATCTCAGCATCTGCCTCATGCCACACTGAATGAGAACACAAACAGTGGTGCCATCTGGTGTGTCATGCACCAACTAGAGACAGAGGCAGTAGGCTGGGTGACACATCACCCCTCCCGTGACAGCTTGTTTGTTGACCTGTCTACAAGTTTTGTATATTGTCGTCTCATCCCGTTTCTATTCACCCCATTTCACGACGACACCCACAGGCAGCGTGGGAACTGTGACATCAGGGGACAGCATTTATTGTTGTGTATTTGCACAATGCACCTGTAGCAGATAAAGCAGAAGGCTACATAACCATGTGCGTGGTTAAGGAATAATGCAAAAAAGCAATGTTTTCCCCCAGTATTCCAATACGTTGTGATGTCTCTTTATGGCTGTGTCTCTATTATGACAAATCCTGTGTGTAGAACGAAGATGGCAGGACAGACACAACAGTCATCACACCCAGTTAGTCAGGTGATAAGGTCCTTCACCTGCCTGGTGTGTGTCAGGTCGGGGAGCGGTGGTCACGCGGTAGAGTGCCGGACTGTCAATCGAGGGGACGGTGGTTCAATCCCACCTACCGCCGTTTCGAAACTTAGGCAATTTCTTCACCCCACATTTGCCTGTGTCTTTCGGAAGAGACACTAAAAGCCGGTGGTCCCTTCTGTCTGGTGTCTATGCCAGGGGAAGTAAAAGATCCCACACAGGGGGTAAATGTGTAACCTGTAGTGGACTCACAAATTCTACAGAAGAACAACTCCTGCGTTAGCCCAAGTTTGGGCTGTTTGGAGGTAATCACCTAAGAACTAAGAAGGTAGTCAGGTATGTCTTCTGCTGGACTCAGCAGACTTCTCTGTCCATCTCTCTTGGAGTATGCGCAAGACATCTCTGATGGATGATTGTGTCCCAGATCTAGGGCAAAGGTCAGTATGTCTAAGGAAGGTCACTCAAACAGGAAAGGTCAGGAGATGTCTGATGGATGTCACATTCTGCCTCTGATGGCTGACAAAGGTCATGTGACGCCTCTGGTGACTGACAAAGGTTCTGCTTCTTGTAGATGACAGGCTGGTGGGAGATGGGGACATGTCCCTGGGGACAAATACCGGTACTATGTGGGCAGACTGAGTGTTGTGAAATACAGAGACTGACATATCAAATAGGGTTTCCATGTAGAGACTCAGTACGGATGTTTGGAAGTACAAGTGTAGTCTGTTTTAATACAGATTTGTTGCAAAGTATAATTTGTGATAAACTACCTAATTTCTTGTATTTGTCACATAAGTATAAATATAAACGAACACCCAGCTGTCACAGAGCTAGAACTGTATTATGATAGGTAACTTTCCAACAAAAACACTGCAGAATGTGCTATGTATGCAGTCATATTTTACTTTATTGGTAGTTGGCAACAATGCGCCAGTGACATAACTGATTTGGCATAAGTCACTGGTGCATAAGTCTCAAGATGGCAGTGCCCTGAATCTAAAATAGCATGTTTTTGGTACTGTACCGTTAAACCATAACTAATTGTTTATTAACAATCTTTTTACACAGTTACTAGGCACAACCAGTATAGTATACATATGTAAGTTAATACTGTGAACTTCTCACTGGCTGGAGTATCCCTTTAAATAGAGAGAAATGGCGGCCAGTATCTGAAGAAGTTATTGACCGTGGATGTAGAACAGGTCATGTTTTAAAAATAAGAATGAGTCAACTCAGTACTTTAGATGATACATCAAAACACAATACAGAGTCACGTTTGTCTTTGCTTGTAAATCAAACAGGCTAGGTCTCTGGTACACGGTATCGCATTTGGTAAACCACACAAACAGTTGTACTTTTAGACAACAAAATCGGTTCAGAACTAACTTTGACCAAGGTTTATATTCTGTGATTAGAGATAGGTTGGTAACTGGAGTAAAAAAGAAATGTTCTTTGGAGTAAATACAGGGAAGACATGTCTGCAGACTAAAATACTGGACCCACATATCCTTGTAATAAAACGGGAGCAAAATTAATGTCCTTGAAACTGTGCGTGCATGTGTCCTTGGAATAAAATATCCTAGATGTAAACACTGGGAGCAGATGTCCTCCGAGTAAACACTGGGAGCAAATGTCCCAGGAGTAAGCATAGGAGCAAATGTCCAAGGAGTAAATACAGGAGCAAATATCCAAGGAGTAAACACTGGGAGCAAATGTCCCAGGAGTAAACATAGGAGCAAATGTCCAAGGAGTAAATACAGGAGCAAATATCCAAGGAGTAAACACTGGGAGCAAATGTCCCAGGAGTAAACTCTGGGAGCAAATGCCCCAAGGAGCAAACACTGGGAGCAAATGTCCAAGGAGCAAACACTGGGAGCAGAATTCCTCAGAGTAAACACTGGGAACAAATGTCCTTGGAGTAAATCTACTCCAGTGGAAACATGTGAGTGACAAGCAAATGTACAGGGACAATGTTGTATGACCCTTTGAAGTGCTATGTATAATATATAAGTGCAGGTACATACACTGTGTGTGTGTAGTGACCATGAGGGGAGCTGTCACCTAAGGCAGTGTCCAGTCAAGGGCTGTCTTACAGGACCCAGGTACATATGAAAGATGGCTGGAGCTGGCAGGGTGCCATTGAGGTAATTTGTAAGTGACAGCTGCCTGCTGTCTGGGTGATTGACTAGCTGTGGACTGGGACTTTCTCCTGTCTTATTATGGGACACATCTTGTCATCAATCAATTAATTATACGCTTCATTATCACGTGGGTGCCATTTTTTGCCACTACCAATTTTCATGGGTAAGTCGTAATTTTGTTCTGGCTGCCGCGTGAGAGGTGTGTATATAGATCTGTGAATGGCGTGACATACATCAAAGCAACATGTAGATATTTCAGCAATTTGTGCACATCGCTGGAGCCTGCTGGAGCCTCCGTGGAGTGGTGGCGTGGAGTGGTGGCGTATCATCTGAGGGTGTTTTATGGTTGTCAGCCACTCGCATTATGAACACATAGCTGAGCTCGCCAGAGAGACCGACACAGCACTGGTAGGATTGTGTGTCTCGTTTGTGAGGGTGAGTGAAAGCGGAGAGCGGGGCGCGTTACCTGTGCTTGTACACATGTACACACGCAGCATGGGGGAACCTGGTCGCCCACTGTGTCAATCACAGATTCACACACACTACTTGTGAGATGTGAGGGACCAGCGATTACTTGTGTAAGTGACTGGCAGCTTACTGTTTTATAAATCATAGTATATGTGCATGTCATCAATACAAGGCACAACTGATTACTGAACGTTCTTTAGGATAGTTTGTTTTTGAATTTCATCAGAACTGTACTTAAATGACATACTTTCTCATGTCCACATTGACGTCATTAGGTGCCATTCCAGTACACTGTACTGATGAACTTGGTGTGAGACACAGACAAAAGTATACACTGTACAGGTGGATAAGAGAAATAAGTTATGGGTATGTAAAAGAAATATTTTCACTTAGGCGAGTGAATGCTGGACTTACAGTTTCCTCATAGCGTATACGATATGATTGTTATTGTACACGGGTACACATACTGTTGAATTATTCTAGGGCCAGTGTTGCTATAAACGTGAGTCTTCAACTTGAACCGGGGTGAACTCTTTCTAAGTGGTAAGTTATGGTTTGTTTAAAGACATATCGTCTTTAAACAAAGTGCTTCAGCAGTTAGTTATTTCAAGCAATAACTGCAAATAAACAAATTTGGTCAACATCAGCTATTTTAGTACTAAATAAACAATGCATAAAGGAAACCATGCCTCTTTGTGATCCAAGATGCATTGGTTGACAAAACAGACTTTAAAAAAGTAGAAATATTTCTTGGTGTTTTTATCGTTAAGTAAACACATGACCAATACTCTATTCTTTACTAGGAGACATTGTCTGGTGATTTTTGGCACAGTTAATGAATTAGGTTATGGGCACTTGCCAGTTTCTAATTTTTTTAATAGACTTTGGTACCAGATATTTAATATGATGCTGATGCAATGTAATGTCTTGACAGCTGCTGGTTTTTGTTCAGCAGACTGGTAAAGAATGTTGCTTGATAGGCCAGGAGAAAAAGAGTGTCATGCAATCATTTATTTACTATTTTGTTTATAACGGAATATTATCCGAATATACCTAGTCAACATGATAAGGTTCTCGTAAAGTCATAAATTTTATTCAACACAAGTGTCAACTGAGATTGAAATATCAAGATTAAGGCTGTGGTGGAGTTGCAGAAATGTAAAACTGTGTGTAATACATAGTGTCATGACACTACTGTACAACCAGTTTGAACTTTGAGTTTGAGGCGCTGTGCATGGTGGGTGGATGACCAGTGGTTGTACGTATTTATGGTTCCTGTATATGGCAGAAGGGGTTTTAACTAATAAATATCATACTGTGTTCCCAAGAACTACAGATTCTGACCAATTCACCTAATTAGATGAACAGAAATCTGACGTGACTAGAAATCTGACAGTTTAAGAACACTTTGAGATAAAAAGCTACGGACATCAGAAGGTTGTGCATAGCTCTAAGAGGGAGCCACATGACACCCAGTGAGCGATAAATCGTGGATGAAATTATCGTTTTCCCAAAACTTATGTTTTGCCAGAGAAACTATCTTAATCTAATAAGTGCACTGTGCCAAACAAGGTGCATATAATGTAGGGTTGCATTTTGTATTAAATAAGTAACTGTACCGGGACATTTATGAGGCTCTCAGGAGTGAATAACTGAACGAAAACAATACTGGAAGACCATTATTTAGTGTTATATGCTGTGATGGTTTGGTGTGCGTGTTGGGCAGTTAGTTGGTACGTCATCAAGATTTGGGTTCATTTTGAAACTTGGGCAGTCTTTGGAAAAGATAAGCGTTTGTCCAAGCCGGGAGATATTGAAGATGTCACCCAGGATGTAAATATGTGACCTGTGACATGTGTAACACAGTGCTCCAGTGTAAGTGTGTGACCTGTGACATGTCTAACACAGTGCCACAATGTAAGTGTGTGACCTGTGACGTGTCTAACACAGTGCCCCAATGTAAGTGTGTGACCTGTGACGTGTCTAACACAGTGCCCCAATGTAAGTGTGTGACCTGTGACGTGTCTAACACAGTGCCCCAATGTAAGTGTGTGACCTGTGACGTGTCTAACACAGTGCCCCAGTGTAAGTGTGTGACCTGTGACATGTCTAACACAGTGCCCCAATGTAAGTGTGTGACCTGTGACGTGTCTAACACAGTGCCACAATCTAAGTGTGTGACGTGAATACTAACACAGTGCCACAATGTAAGTGTGTGCTGTGATGTGTCTAACACAGTGCCCCAATGTAAATGTGTGACCTGTGACGTGTCTAACACAGTGCCCCAATGTAAATGTGTGACCTGTGACGTGTCTAACACAGTGCCCCAATGTAAGTGTGTGACCTGTGACATGTCTAACACAGTGCCCCAATGTAAGTGTGTGACCTGTGACGTGTCTAACACAGTGCCCCAATGTAAGTGTGTGACCTGTGACGTGTCTAACACAGTGCCCCAATGTAAGTGTGTGACCTGTGATGTGTCTAACACAGTGCCCCAATGTAAGTGTGTGACCTGTGACGTGTCTAACACAGTGCCCCAATGTAAGTGTGTGACCTGTGACGTGTCTAACACAGTGCCCCAATGTAAGTGTGTGACCTGTGACGTGTCTAACACAGTGCCCCAATGTAAGTGTGTGACCTGTGACGTGTCTAACACAGTGCCCCAATGTAAGTGTGTGACCTGTGACGTGTCTAACACAGTGCCCCAATGTAAGTGTGTGACCTGTGACGTGTCTAACACAGTGTCCCAATGTAAGTGTGTGACCTGTGACGTGTCTAACACAGTGCCCCAATGTAATGTGTGACCTGTGACGTGTCTAACACAGTGCCCCAATGTAAGTGTGTGACCTGTGATGTGTCTAACACAGTGCCCCAATGTAAATGTGTGACCTGTGATGTGTCTAACACAGTGCCCCAATGTAAGTGTGTGACCTGTGATGTGTCTAACACAGTGCCCCAATGTAAGTGTGTGACCTGTGATGTGTCTAACACAGTGCCCCAATGTAAGTGTGTGACCTGTGACGTGTCTAACACAGTGTCCCAATGTAAGTGTGTGACCTGTGACGTGTCTAACACAGTGCCCCAATGTAAGTGTGTGACTGTGACGTGTCTAACAAGTGCCCCAATGTAATGTGTGACCTGTGAGTGTCTAACACAGTGCCCCAATGTAAATGTGTGACCTGTGATGTGTCTAACACAGTGCCCCAATGTAAGTGTGTGACCTGTGAGTGTCTAACACAGTGCCCCAATGTAAGTGTGTGACCTGTGACATGTCTAACACAGTGTCCCAATGTAAGTGTGTGACCTGTGATGTGTCTAACACAGTGCCCCAATGTAAGTGTGTGACCTGTGACGTGTCTAACACAGTGCCACAATGTAAGTGTGTGACCTGTGACGTGTCTAACACAGTGCCCCAATGTAAGTGTGTGACCTGTGATGTGTCTAACACAGTGCCCCAATGCCTGCAGTGTGCTGTGTACAACATAGAGAGAGACAGGACTGTGATTGTCACTGCCCAGTTTCACACAGGTATCACAAGCCTCGGCTCCAGGCTTGAATGCCGGAAGAAGGAAAATCTCAGGCGCAGTGATTCACAGTGCACATTAAATACTTAATTTATGGTAATTTATATCTCCGCCAAATTTGTTCTCCTTTGTGATATTTCACCCGCTTCCATTGCCAGACTTCACCCCTGTCAGCCACCCCTGTAACAACCCCAGGTAGACACAATCGACATGTAAGTTCTCATAACCCCCCAGGGTTATCTCATTGCCAACCGCCCCATCCGCTGCCAGTCAGCCCACCAGGGGGCGCCAAGAGACCCATTCACATTCGCACCAGTTGGCAGCTCTCAGTCCCTGTCAGACCACCTTTCACATTTCGCTGGTGGACGTCATTTACCAAGAAAGAGGGGTTGTCATGCTGTCATCACAGGCAGGCTAACAAAACATGGGGTGACAACTGATACTAACCCCCTTTGGATGGGGCGCTTATGGCTGTAAGCTCAGGTTGCTATCTACATTTTGATTGATTTGAAATCGTGGTTGTTAGACCGGCTGCTGCTGTTGTGGTTCTGTTGTGCCGTTTGTGTCCTGTGACTGTCAACAAGTCCTCAGGAGTTTCACAGACACGGCCAACATTATAACATTTTCTGCTCAGTTTGGGAGATGCAGGAAAATTGTGGCTGGTCATTTCATTCGGGTTTCTTTACATTGAATATCTTATAATGATAATTTGTTTATGACATGAGATACATTTAAGAAGCATCTGAAAATGTAGGTAGTTGGGAGAGTGTTGAGACGGCAGTCGGGAGTTGGGAGAAAATGTGGAAATGAATATTGACAAAGAGAGCAGGGAGACAGAACAAGTTGGTATAGTGGAGGAATACGAAGGTGTGAGAAAGTGTCAAGATGCGTATGATACAGGAGGGGGGGCATGTAGTGATGTAGGATTAGTTACACAGCCAGCGACAGGTACATGTATACAGGAAGGTCTCAAGGGGAATATGTAAGGGAGGCCATGTACAGGTGACCATTTCAAAAAGCCAGAAACAGGTGGGGTTCTGCTTTACACACTGGGATCATATAATGGGTGTAGGATGACATTGCACAGGGGGTCTTAGGGGGTCACATAAGACTGGAATCACACCAGGGGGGTCATGTGCAATTCACATTATACAAAAGACCACAGTGGCCACACACCTGGACTAAAAGGGATGAAGCTTCAGAGCTGTACCATGTCTGTTGTGTCTCAGCCTGGAACCTATTTCTGACAACCTGACATGACATGACATGACAGCTGACATGACAGGTGAGTGTGACGTGACAGCTGCTGTCTGACTCTACTGTAGCCAGGAGAGATGTCTGAGAGCTGTGTAGGTACTAGGTAGACAGACACCCACATACCTGTCCCGCAGACCGAGTCAGAGAGAGAGAGAGGTGTTTGTACAGCTGTCTCATCGTCACTGGGCCAACTACATCCTCAGTTTGGCAGGCATGTGTGCGTGTGTGTGTGTGTGTGTGCATGCGTACCTGCGTACCTGCGTGCGTGCGTGCATGTGTATGTGTGTCCATAAGTATGTGTTTTTGTGTGTGTGTGTCTATGTCTATGTGGATTTGTATGTATGGATGTGCGTGCGTGTGTGGGTGTGTCTAGGTGTCTGTGTGTGTGTGTGTGTGTGTGCATTTGTGTATGGGTGGGTAGGTGGGTAGGTGGGTAGGTGGGTAGGTGGGTAGGTGGGTAGGTGAGTTAGTTGTTTGCTGTGTGCATGCATGAACATGTGTGTCTATCCATGTTGTGTGCATGTGTGTGCATGCATGTATATGAGAGTGTGTGAGAGTTTGTGCAGCTATGCACTACAACATGCAAAACTTGAACACTAAATACAGTGCTTAGAAATGTGTTATTATACGTTGAGTTGTTAAGCTTGATTAATGAGTGAAACTCACAACAGAAATGTCACACACAGATAAAAAGACAAAAACAGCTATAACAAAATATGTTCGACCCACCATGTGAAAGACTTTGTGGTCTTTTACCAAAAAACTTCTTCCATGGCTGCATGGATGTCTAACTATCTATGGTTTAAGTGTCTCTGTTCAGTGATATCCTCCTCTAATCACTGAAATGTGTGAACCAGTCAGTGCAATTATGACAGGCCAGCTAGTGGTCTATGTAATAGGTGCCTAAGGACACAGTCCACCCCTGGCCTGTTGTCTCTACAGAGTAAGCCCAGGTGTATTTAACCAGGCATTTCCTAATTGCTGCTAAGTGTAAACATGAGCCCTGAAGTGAAGGCTTTCTATCAGAGTAATGAGTCTGTATGAGAGAGATAAGTAGGGAGTGATGATACCAGTATCTTATAAGCAGTGGCTTACTATCATGGGGACAGACCAGTACCTCACAACCAGTGGCTTACTATCACAGGGGACAAACCAGTATCACACAAGCACTGGCTTACTATCACAGGGACAGACAGGTATCTCATAACCTGTGGCTTACTGACTGGGCGACAAGTCGGCATTTATTTCACCACAAGTGACGGTGTTAACACTTTATTTACACTGTATTCATTTTTGATTATTTTAAAACAATTGAATGGTCCAGACATCCAGCTAAGATACCTGCGTAAATATAAAGCAAATACAAGCATAATTAATATATTAAATATACGAACAAGCATTATGTTTGAAAATAACTAGTGTCATTTATAAAATAAAGATTCATATCATTGCTGCATGTTTGTTGAAATACCAGTACTCAACAATTCTAAAAGCCACGTTGTAGTCACACCTTATTAAATGTTACCTAAAATCATAATATTTTTGACTACATGCATAATGGATTTTTCCGTCAGTGACATATCCCTAATGCTGCCAGGCAGCCATCAGAATCTACTATTATTATGCTCTGATCAACATAACTGGTACCGTCCTTATATATATCCATCTCGTGTTTATGCCTATTTTTCAAGGTGCAAAGTTCCTGGAAATGAAGTACTTTCACTTTATTTATACACCCTGAACATGGAAGTATATTACTGACATCATGTGAAAGGCTGCAGTGTTTGGAACATTCTTACAGCAAACTGCTCTAGCACTTTGTTGTTGGGTGATACATTAATCCAGATGAATTTGACCTGCCACTACGTTATATCTCCATCGGATTGAGCTGTCACATGATCCACAAACACTTGTCTTCCAACACTGCAGCCTCAGCAATCCCTGTTATCTGTCTCCCACTTCTGACTGGTGTGGAGAGAGAGGGGGAGATAGGGGCAGAAGGGATGGCAGTGCAGGAAGGCAAAACAAGGGAAACCACAAAGTGATGACAAGTATCCCAGACTACATGGACACAGGGAGGAGATACCACTGTTCTGCTTCAAACTTCAACATATGGAGAATTAAATTTGGGCACACTTTTGTTGAAGTTTGTGCATGCAGTGGCCTTACAAAAGGTCATGTTTTGGGGTGATTTGTTTTGATAAAAATCACTGTGCTAAGTAGGTTGGAGTTAAAATTGTATGGTAAATGTGCATGTTGTCAGACAGTAGCATTTATTTGACACTTTCTCTAAAAAAATCAATAGAACATTAGTGCAAATTGACACACATTTGTTGGCTATGTGCAGTGGAGTAAGGGTAACAATATCAGATTCTTGGGCAAGAGATTCCAGGTTCTAATTTTCTTGCTGTCATTTTGAGCCTTTAATAATAATAATAATAATTTTTATTTGTAAAGCGCCGTATATCCGGAACAATTTCCACCCAGAGGCGCATAAAATATATTGTAACACATACATATTTAAAATATTCAGAATCAGTTTAAACTTGCATGTAAAGATAAAAATGTGAAATTATAATAAATAGATAATTAAAAAAAGCTTCTAAAAATCCTAGTTTATAAGCTAAACTTATCAGGAATAAATAAATAAAATAATAAATAAATAATAAAATGTATTAATAACTTAATAATAAAGTAAGTAAAAAATGCAAAACTATAATTACAGTTAAAATAAATTCATTATAAAATACCTTACAAATAGTTTACAAATGAGGCCTTAAAAAGGTGTGCTTTTAAGTTGGACTTAAAAAATGAGTCTATTAGGGACAAATTCATTCACTCCGTCTTCACTTCACCCAGCTGATGTAAAACCACAATAAGGTGCTCGTCTGCCTTTCTGTGAGCACATAATGTAGTGTGGAGTGAGTAGAAATGATGTTTTTGTGCAGCGTGGCATCAGGGCTGTCAAATTATGACAGCTGTCAGTTGCACGGTGCATTTCTGCGTATTAATACAGTTGCCATTTTGCTTGGTGATGTAATCAGGGGCAATCCGTGGGTGGTTCAACCAGAAATGGAGGGGTGTAAGGTTTCAAAGAAGTTTGTGGGAGCCTGAGGTGTGAGAATTTCACGAATCTTTCACAGAACGTCTGTCTGTGGAGGGTAAATATGCTGTGAAATTTTCAATCACAGAGCTCATCAAGATTAGTATAAAATGAAGGAAACATTATTATAATGGTCGCCTATGGTAAATGCAAGGTTAGTCTTTATACAGTAATTGGACCATGGCTGGGAGCTTCCCACGGTAACAGATCCACCAGGGGGTAAAGTGTAGAGCATTTCATTTAGTCATGAATTGGCATTGTATAACTTTCCTTTTATTTGTCTCAAATCGATATATATCAGGACACAATGTTTACAAGACAAATTCAGATTAAATCTAGTTTGCATGTAATGAGAATGATGGCTTTTGGTGGTAGTTTCAATAAAATAATGTGTTCAGCTCATGACATTTAATGACCAGATAGTTGTCAGGTCACGGCGACTCAGTCAACAGCCTGGAACAGTGCCAGACTTTCCTTTTAAAAACTTCATCAGACCGAAGCATTAGCCTTAGTATAGTCTAGCATGGGGAAAATCAGACTCCCAGTCAGAAGACTACAGGTTCAAATCCTTTTGCTATCAATTCAATGATTGGGCACTCTACCTGTGTTTATGTAATCATTACACCTGGCCTGTATAGCCCTCTCACTTGATAGGTGGACCACTTGATACACTTAAATATTGCACAGATATCTAAACGGCTCTTTGGTCAAGCCTCAACGACCACAGATCATTAGGGGCTGTCTGAGAGCCCACCCCCTGTTGGCATTCATCAGTGCCAGCAGTGGTTCACCAAAGAAACCCATGTATATATAGCACCTATTTTACTCCGCGATCGCATGAAACCACACCAGTGGCCAAAGCCAGAGTGAGCAGCCAGCAAGCGTTGTTAGCAGCGGCAAGTGTTTTTCAAGGGTGTCGCGATTGCGATCTGATTAATTGGCTGTGAAGCAGTGTGCACGGAGGACAACATTCGCTGGAGTAGTTTGTATGGCACTTCTGCTTTGAGTGATGTAACCATGCATATGCCTGCTGGTGGGTTATTACCTCGACGAGGGTACAGGAGCTAGGTGCTACACCATTGCCACGGAGATACTGGTGAGCCACGGGTCACACCTGAAGGAATTGTCACCAGATCGGCTCGTTTAATTCACCGAGAGACAAGACAAGAGCGGTGTTTAAGCATTAGTGGAGCCATTATCTAATGTAGTATGCATGACATACTGTTGCCCTGAAAGACCTAAGACATGGATAAGTTGCAGCAAAGTGGTGTCACGGAAGGATTGCTACAGGTAAGGTTCCTTGGACTGGGTAACATATTGTGTTTTTGTCGTGTCCGGGGGCTGTTACGCAATGGCTACAGTGTCTCAGTCAGCGAATATATTCCATGTTTGAATCCACTTGCAGCCATTTCAAACCTTGGGAAAGTTGTTCACTCCTATTGCCGCAGTTCACTCAGCTGCTTGAATAAGTACCTGGCTATTGACAATGGTGGACATTTGCATATGAACTGTCTTTGTGCAATAATTGCTGCACGGATGAATGCTATTTCAACAGATGTAGAGATGGTGTTTAACTGAATGGGTCTGTCGGGGGTAAAGGATAAAATGCATTGAGCAGCCACAGGTGCTGGGTGCCATGCTGTATAAGGACTTAAATGACATGTATAGTGAGCTACAGGAATCAGACACAGATGGTTTAGTTCCTAGTAAAAGTGTGGGTCATGCTAGCATTGAAGACCAATGCAGATCAATCTTGACTCAGAAGAGAATCAGGAGGCAATCCAGATGTGCATAACCATAACTGCCGTAATGGCATACAAACCCAGACAATAACATAATACAGTACACTGTAATGATAAACATGACCGCCAAAGTCAGCAGTGACAACTGAAGAATTGTCAACATATAATCAACACTTGAGATCGGCTCAGTAATCACTTAAGAGTATATATTGACTGTGCTTAAAAAGTAGACCTACCCTGGTGTTTACTAACATCTTTACTGGAGACGGCTTCACCCAAGGTGTATTTGCTTTATGCGTACATTGTGAGTTAGACATATCAATCAATCAATCAATTTTATTTCATAACAATAACAAGAGCAATCAAAACAAAAAAGTATTGTTACGTGGTGGTCGCATGGCACATAACGTGCCGTCTTCCTGTGACCCCAAAACATAAATTTATAAAGTACAGATACATATATACTTATACACGTAGAATCACGAAATCGCTGTTCTCAATATAATTTATTTGACAATATAATTTATTTGACAACGGACCTGGGGAATGTTTAAAAAACAAAAACAATTGATGATCTTTTGTAAAGGGAATTCGGAGACGACCACTTATTGAGTTAACAACAATAGTCTTCCACGTTACAAAGTGGAATCTCCTACTTCACCTGGCATCATAATTGTCATGAATAAGGAACAATGACCTTTCCTGAATCTAAACATCCCACTGCAGATCTTACCTCAACCTTTAAGTCAAGGCCCAGTGACAATTTCAAGGTGTGTGTTCTGTAGTTGTCTTCCAGTCGTTGTAGTCGTTGTGATGCAGCTTTGTTACTGGTGGTATTACAGTTTTTAGTTAAAGTCTCTTCTGGTTTGCAATACAGAAAGCTGATCACAGGTAGTTTTGTTTGTTATGATGTTTGTTTGTTTATACACGAGTACTCGGTGTAATAAATAACCTGGTAGCAAACACCTACAGCGTTGAGTGCCACTTCAGGCTCAAGCATATTGTTGTCATTACTGGAGTAGACATGTGGGTGGAAAGAGCAAACGTTGCTGGCTTCATAGGAGTAGAGAGCGAACGTATATATACACTGTCAGATGGGGCAGTAGGGTTCCGGTCTACCTGCTACAGTCTGCAACAAACAGGTTTTATTCACCCCATGCATGTTGTTCTTTCTACGGGGTCATCGATTCACTAACAAGAATGAAAACTTTTTCTTCAAATGTATAGTGATACGGTTTCTTGGTTCATGTTATTTAGTAAATGATTTACGTCTCAAGGAACATTTTATGAAAATCAGTCTGTTGAAGAAAGCTGTGAGGTGCAGCCGAAATATACGGTGAAAACAAAAAAGTTTCTTGAGAAATAAATAAATAATTATTTACTAAATAAGAATAAAAACTGTGAAAATGAACCAGTCAGTGCAATCAATACTCAGTGAAGTTTCTCAATTACATAACACTGCCTAATGGAGAAGGTTGTCTGGTCACATTACACTTGTACACACAGACAGAGATGTGGGGTGTTGATGGTGCACTGGGACATCTCAGTGCACAGAGGTGTTGGGACATCTCAGTACACAGAGGTGTTGGGACATCTCAGTACACAGAGGTGTTGGGACATCTCAGTACACAGAGGTGTTGGGACATCTCAGTACACAGAGGTGTTGGGACATCTCAGTACACAGAGGTGTTGGGACATCTCAGTACACAGAGGTGTTGGGACATCTCAGTACACAGAGGTGTTGGGACATCTCAGTACACAGAGGTGTTGGGACATCTCAGTACACAGAGGTGTTGGGACATCTCAGTACACAGAGGTGTTGGGACATCTCAGTACACAGAGGTGTTGGGACATCTCAGTACACAGAGGTGTTGGGACATCTCAGTACACAGAGGTGTTGGGACATCTCAGTACACAGAGGTGTTGGGACATCTCAGTACACAGAGGTGTTGGGACATCTCAGTACACAGAGGTGTTGGGACATCTCAGTACACAGAGGTGTTGGGACATCTCAGTACACAGAGGTGTTGTGTTTCCCAAGCTCAGTCTGACTGTTTGGTAGCATTATATCAATTCACAAGCAGAGGCAGAATTATGTTATGTATTGTCTGTATTTTAAGTAATTAGCTGAATGAATATGCGTTACTTTTGTTCGCTGTTGCCGCAAACAAAAGGTTGCCGTCTATTACATAAATATCTGTACTCTGATTGACATGTTGAAACATGATTTTTTTCTTGGGACCTTTGTGTTTTACACATTTTGGATTAGTTGCCTGCTAGAGCCTCTGTTGCCTCTGGTTTACAGTTGGTTGAAGTATACTTTGTGTTCAAGTTGGTTCGTGGTTCACAGGAGCAGAACAATAAACATGTCGTAATCTACATCCACACATGAGTTGATCTGTCAACCAGAAATGTGTATTGTGGGTGTGAACACATGTATTCTCTGGTGTAAAGACCAGACAGTGCTGGTTTGTGGAATATGTCTGGACTTATCCCCTCTCGTTCTTTGTCTTTTGACCGGCCCTCTACTAGACATTCCTGGGCATTGTGTGGCCTGGCCTGTGACTTGAGTCTGTAGTAAGTGTGGATCTGTGATCTGTGCGATATTCTGCAATCGGGCCACTTTGGTGTACATTTAACATCCTTGAGGTGACACTAGTTCACTATTACGTTGGCTCACATGTGTCCGTTCATCTCTTCGCTGGAAGGTGGTCATTGTGGAACTGGTGAGTTGTAGCTCTGTGCAGAGCTTAAGTTGGATTTGTCCATTTTCAGTAAAGTTGCTGACTCTGTACCTCCTTAACACTCCCTTCCAGGCTTCTCAGTCTTAACTCACACTGGCAGTGAAGTCTATGAGAACAATGATCCTGTCCTTTTCTGAAGCATATTTTACAAGACTGTGAAGGTCAGCGTATAATTTCTCCTTGTCTGCAAGTTCTCTTTGGTCTGGCGCAGATATTTCTAGAATTTTTAGGGGTAGCTACATGGACATGGTCTGTCACAGTGACCAGTTAGAGCTCTGTTAGTTGTCTTTGATCACCAAGCCAACTGCTGAGAGACATTTCTTTCTTTGCCCGTGGTTGGCCTGACTAATAAAGGTTGTATCCTACACATTGTAGAACATAGAAAGTAAGTGTTCTTATTTAGTGCAGTATCCAATCCTTAATATCCCAGATAAAGGTGCTTTACACAGTACTCCATGGCAAAAGTATTTAATCGAACACCATTTTGAAATTCCCTGCATGGAAAGCATCTGACCACCTTGCAGTTAATGCACAAAGACTATTCGTACACAAATATCCACCACTGTCTACAGCCAGGTACTCCTGTTCACTCAGCTGTATAACTGAGTGACCTGGAGTAAGGTAGGGTAAATGAACTTGCTCCAGTTGTGAAATGGTGGCACAGTATTCAAACCCAGGTTCTTGCAATTGAGAACTCGAAGCTCTGGCCACTGCCTTACTGCTTGTAAACAGATATGGAAATATTTAGGCCAAAGGGGTGATGGAGTGAAGTTGACCCACAGCCAAGTAAGTCACCCTGGAGCTCAATAGATACTCCTGATATACTTGGCTGAGTAACAATGAGTTGACTAGTTATATCGGGCTATGGATCTCTCTTTTGTATATATCATTGAAAGTGCTAAATTACCCAGACAGTATTCATATGTTGTGAACCTGGAAGTAAAATACTGATTTGTCATCATCTGCTTGTGTAAGCTAACACATGCCACCGTTCTTAAACCAGTATCAATACTGGTCCGTTTTTCAGTTTGTGAAACAGTTATGTCTCTTTTATCCACACACTTGTTCCCGAGGTTTTTAGACAGATAAACAAAATGTGCAGATTAGTGAGACAGTATTATGCATGGTATCAAAATGGTTCCCACACAAAATGTGCCAATCGTAAAATAACTGGAATATAGAAGATAGGGTAGATGACACATGACTGTATAATTGACTATTGTGTGTCATTTGGTCACTTGGTGGGCTGCTGCATGAAGCACATTGTCAACCACAGGTAGCACATTGTCAACCACAGGTAGGACATTGTCAACCACAGGTAGGACATTGTCAACCACAGGTAGCACATTGTCAACCACAGGTAGGACATTGTCAACCACAGGTAGCACATTGTCAACCACAGGTAGCACATTGTCAACCACAGGTAGCACATTGTCAACCACAGGTAGCACATTGTCAACCACAGGTAGCACATTGTCAACCACAGGTAGCACATTGTCAACCACAGGTAGCACATTGTCAACCACAAGTAGGACATTGTCAACCACAGGTAGCACATTGTCAACCACAGGTAGCACATTGTCAACCACAGGTAGCACATTGTCAACCACAGGTAGCACATTGTCAACCACAGGTAGCACATTGTCAACCACAGGTAGCACATTGTCAACCACAGGTAGCACATTGTCAACCACAGGTAGCACATTGTCAACCACAGGTAGCACATTGTCAACCACAAGTAGGACATTGTCAACCACAGGTAGCACATTGTCAACCACAGGTAGCACATTGTCAACCACAGGTAGCACATTGTCAACCACAGGTAGCCCATTGTCAACCACAAGTAGGACATTGTCAACCACAGGTAGCACATTGTCAACCACAGGTAGCACATTGTCAACCACAGGTAGCACATTGTCAACCACAGGTAGCACATTGTCAACCACAGGTAGCACATTGTCAACCACAGGTAGGACATTGTTAACCACAGGTAGCACATTGTCAACCACAGGTAGCACATTGTCAACCACAGGTAGCACATTGTCAACCACAGGTAGCCCATTGTCAACCACAAGTAGGACATTGTTAACCACAGGTAGCACATTGTCAACCACAGGTAGCACATTGTCAACCACAGGTAGCACATTGTCAACCACAGGTAGCACATTGTCAACCACAGGTAGCACATTGTCAACCACAGGTAGCCCATTGTCAACCACAAGTAGGACATTGTCAACCACAGGTAGCACATTGTCAACCACAGGTAGCACATTGTCAACCACAGGTAGCACATTGTCAACCACAAGTAGGACATTGTCAACCACAGGTAGCACATTCTCCAGTGGTCACAGGTCCTAAAAGAGGTTGACCATTCTTCCACTTCATTTTCTTATCTTTGAGCGGCTGACTTTGTTTCAGTTCAAGTCCTGTAGACCAGTCAAGCCAGCATTATTACTGACACTGTCTGATTGAATGCTGAATGCTGTGTAGAAATTCACATATCTGGGTAGCACATTGTCTGTAAATACGATACACATTAGGAGATGACATGTCGCAAGTTATTGAACTATTGGCCAACACCTAGCTGTGACGCAACGAACCAAGAGCAACCGCTATCACCTTTGTGATAGCAGGAACTTGTGGCGCCACCTGGGAATACATGATACACAGATAGAAATACAATTTGTACACAGATAGAAAGACTAAATAATTATCTGTGTGTTTTTAATACTTCATAATGGTTTACATATTCATTTTGTATGTCAGTGCTATGAGTTCGAGACATTGACTGGGCAGGCATACTTGTTAACATTGAGGATTATGTACCCATCGTGACTTATTGATCCATTAATGTTCACCGCCGTTTGAAAAAAGCTAGGCCAGTTGAATAAGATCTGATGAGTAGAGAATGGAAGCATAAAAGAGAAGACTGCATTAGGAGGGTAATGTAAGGAGGTATTTGGAGGGATTGGGAAGGGAGAATAAGAGGGAAGACAGAGGAAGTGGAGACAGTTGCTGGAGACAACGGTGCAAGGAACCTGTAGAATAAAAATTACAAATTGTGGACCAGTATAAAACCAGACTAACCTCTGATATACAGAGAGAGAAGAGAACAAAAAGACCACATTTTAACACCAAATATTTTACAATACACAGACTAGTCGGCTAACACAATGTTGCAGATCACTGGAGACAGTCAGTAGAACCTCATCTGCAAGATGTTGGTCATTGAGTCGATGCTGTCACTTTGCTCCTTGAAGCAGACCCAGATCTGGTTGACTTGATCATGGTGAGACCTGGCCAGGTACTGTCACATAGCCTGTCACCAGAGACAGTGACAGGTGTGCCTGTGGTGACACCTCTGTGTGCAGAGACAGTTCCCAGTGCTCCTGGTGGGGGCAGGAAGCAGCTCCATGGTCCAGCTGCAGCAGGGGACAGATCTCTGTCTCCACCTGCAGCAGTTCTAATTGCTCCACACACCAGTTGGCTGTGTGATTGACACCCAGGTCAACGATTCACAGTGTCATGTTTCTGTTCACATTGATACACGGATTATACTTGATGCAGGAGGGTGAGTTGTGTATGTGATGATTCATCCAGGTATTTGACAGCAGTAGGGTCTTGTGCCCAGTGGTCTTGTGCCCAGTGGTCTTGTGCCCAGTGGTCTTGTGCCCAGTGGTCTTGTGCCCAGTGGTCTTGTGCCCAGTAGTCTTGTGCCCAGTGGTCTTGTGCCCAGTGGTCTTGTGCCCAGTGGTCTTTTGCCGAGTGGTCTTGTGCCCAGTGGTCTTGTGCCCGATGGTCCTGTGCCCAGTGGTCTTGTGCCCAGTGGTCTTGTGCCCAATGGTCTTGTGCCCAGTGGTCTTGTGCCCAGTGGTCTTGTGCCCAGTGGTCTTGTGCCCAATGGTCTTGTGCCCAGTGGTCTTGTGCCCAGTGGTCTTGTGCCCAGTGGTCTTGTGCCCAATGGTCTTGTGCCCGATGGTCTTGTGCCCGATGGTCTTGTGCCCAGTGGTCTTGTGCCCAGTGGTCTTTTGCCCAGTGGTCTTGTGCCCAGTGGTCTTGTGCCCAGTGGTCTTGTGCCAGTGGTCTTGTGCCCAGTGGTCTTGTGCCCAGTGGTCTTGTGCCCAGTGGTCTTTTGCCCAGTGGTCTTGTGCCCAGTGGCCTTGTGCCCAGTGGTCTTTTGCCCAGTGGTCTTGTGTCCAATGGTCTTGTGCCCAGTGGTCTTGTGCCCAGTGGTCTTGTGCCGAGTGGTCTTGTGCTGAGTGGTCTTGTGCCCAGTGGTCTTGTGCCCAGTGGTCTTGTGCCCAGTGGTCTTTTGCCCAGTGGTCTTGTGCCCAGTGGTCTTGTGCCCAGTGGTCTTGTGCCCAGGGGTCTTGTGCCCAGTGGTCTTTTGCCCAGTGGTCTTGTGTCCAATGGTCTTGTGCCCAATTGTCTTGTGCCCAGTGGTCTTGTGCCCAGTGGTCTTGTGCTCAGTGGTCTTGTGCCCAGTGGTCTTGTTACCAGTGGTCTTTTGCCCAGTGGTCTTGTGCCCAATGGTCTTGTGCCCAGTGGTCTTTTGCCCAGTGGTCTTGTGCCCAGTGGTCTTGTGCCGAGTGGTCTTGTGCCCAGTGGTCTTGTGCCCGATGGTCTTGTGCCCAGTGTTCTTGTGTCAAGTGGTCTTGTGCTCAGTGGTCTTTTGCCCATTGGTCTTTTGCCCAGTGGTCTTGTGCCCCGTGGTCTTGTGCCCAGTGGTCTTGTGCCCAGTGGTCTTGTGCCCAGTGGTCTTGTGCCCAGTGGTCTTTTGCCCAGTGGTCTTGTGCCCAGGGGTCTTTTGCCCAGTGGTCTTGTGCCAAGTGGTCTTTTGCCCAGTGGTCTTGTGCCCAGGGGTCTTGTGCCCAGTGGTCTTGTGCCCGATGGTCTTGTGCCCAGTGTTCTTGTGCCCAGTGGTCTTTTGCCCAGTGGTCTTGTGTCCAATGGTCTTGTGCCCAATGGTCTTGTGCCCAGTGGTCTTGTGCCCAGTGGTCTTGTGCCCAGCGGTCTTGTGCCCAGTGGTCTTGTGCCCAGTGGTCTTGTGCTCAGTGGTCTTGTGCCCAATGGTCTTGTGCCCAGTGTTCTTGTGTCAAGTGGTCTTGTGCTCAGTGGTCTTTTGCCCATTGGTCTTTTGCCCAGTGGTCTTGTGCCCCGTGGTCTTGTGCCCAGGGGTCTTGTGCCCAGTGGTCTTGTGCCCAGTGGTCTTTTGCCCAGTGGTCTTGTGCCCAGGGGTCTTGTGCCCAGTGGTCTTGTGCCCGATGGTCTTGTGCCCAGTGTTCTTGTGCCCAGTGGTCTTTTGCCCAGTGGTCTTGTGTCCAATGGTCTTGTGCCCAGTGGTCTTGTGCCCAGTGGTCTTGTGCCCAGTGGTCTTGTGCCCAGTGGTCTTGTTACCAGTGGTCTTTTGCCCAGTGGTCTTTTGCCCAGTGGTCTTGTGATGTCTCCAGGGGTCTTGTGCCCAGGGGTCTTGTGCCCAGTGGTCTTGTGCCCAGTGGTCTTGTGCCCAGTGGTCTTGTGCCCAGTGGTCTTGTGCCCAGTGGTCTTGTGCCCAGTGGTCTTGTGCCCAGTGGTCTTGTGCCCAGTGGTCTTGTGCCCAGTGGTCTTGTGCCCAGTGGTCTTTTGCCCAGTGGTCTTGTGCCCAGTGGTCTTGTGCCCAGGGTCTTGTGCCCAGTGGTCTTGTGCCCAGTGGTCTTGTGCCCAGTGGTCTTGTGCCCAGTGGTCTTGTGCCCAGTGGTCTTGTGCCCAGTGGTCTTGTGCCCAGTGGTCTTGTGCCCAGTGGTCTTGTGCCCAGTGGTCTTGTGCCCAGTGGTCTTGTGCCCAGTGGTCTTGTGCCCAGTGGTCTTGTGCCCAGTGGTCTTGTGCCCAGTGGTCTTGTGCCCAGTGGTCTTGTGCCCAGTGGTCTTGTGCCCAGTGGTCTTGTGCCCAGTGGTCTTGTGCCCAGTGGTCTTGTGCCCAGGGTCTTGTGCCCAGTGGTCTTTTGCCCATGGTCTTGTGCCCAGTGGTCTTGTGCCCAGGGTCTTGTGCCCAGTGGTCTTGTGCCCAGTGGTCTTGTGCCCAGTGGTCTTGTGCCCAGTGGTCTTGTGCCCAGTGGTCTTGTGCCCAGTGGTCTTGTGCCCAGGGTCTTGTGCCCAGTGGTCTTTTGCCCATTGGTCTTTTGCCCATTGGTCTTGTGTCAAGTGGTCTTGTGCCCAGTGGTCTTGTGCCCAGGGGTCTTGTGCCCAGTGGTCTTGTGCCCAGTGGTCTTGTGCCCAGTGGTCTTGTGCCCAGTGGTCTTGTGCCCAGTGGTCTTGTGCCCAGTGGTCTTGTGCTCAGTGATCTTTTGCCCATTGGTCTTGTGCCCAGTGGTCTTGTGTCAAGTGGTCTTGTGCTCAGTGGTCTTTTGCCCATTGGTCTTTTGCCCAGTGGTCTTGTGCCCCGTGGTCTTGTGTCCAATGGTCTTGTGCCCAGGGGTCTTGTGCCCAGTGGTCTTGTGCCCAGTGGTCTTTTGCCCAGTGGTCTTGTGCCCAGGGGTCTTGTGCCCAGTGGTCTTGTGCCCAGTGGTCTTGTGCCCAGTGGTCTTGTGCCCAGCGGTCTTTTGCCCAGCGGTCTTGTGCCCAGTGGTCTTGTGCCCAGTGGTCTTGTGCTCAGTGGTCTTTTATTCAGTGAGAAAGTGGGAAAAGAGTTTTGCCCAACTGTGAAGAAATGGAAAGTTGCCAACGTAACTATTGTTTATATTGGTATCCAATAAACACAACAGTTCACAATAAATATAGGATATCCAAGCGACTTATATAAGAACGCCGAGCACCACACTTACAAGGATTAAAGTATGAAGTCTAGAATAGGACTTAAGACGTAATCTTTTCAAAATACCCGAGTTGAGAAATATTCCCGGGAGACCATCTTGAATTGCTATGAAATTTCACACCTGGGTATATATGTTTAAATGATAGCTACATGCTAATTTTCAATGTCAAATTCCAATAGTTATAAAGTTAAACCCACACAGCAGATATACATTGTTGCTTAATGTATCATAATTGAAAATTGCATCATCTTTCCCTACAAAAAGACAATAGAAGGTAGAGACATCTGTATCTGTAACTGGCAAAATGTCCTAGGGACACATCACGCCAGTGCGCATGGTGGGTCGTCTGACTTAATTGTTAAAATGTTGGATTAAATTATTTTGAAATGAGTTTAGTGATTTACTTGAGACAGTGTTTGGGGGGAGAGAATTCCATTCTTTAATTGTTGTTGGGAAGAAGCTGTTTCCAAATATGTTTGCAGAGTATCTAATTTGCAAGAACTGACTGTCATGTTTACGTGAGGATCTAGTATTGTGTGACATATCATTAAAACATTATAAGTTACACAAATTACCAACATTTATGCACTGTATACAGTTGAGAATTTGGTTATAACAGAGTTCGGATGTGTTGATCACGTTGTCTTTATTACATACATACAACATAAGCAGCAGGAATGTGTTTTTCACATAGAATACCTACGTATAGTTTGGTAGTGCATTGTTTTCTTGAAGTGTCGTATTGCTGGTTGGCGACAAGGTCTGAGCCATAAGTTCATTGTTATGTGGAATGGAGCATTGGGTTAATTTACATCGGTTTTGTATAGTGTGATGCTTCACAGTGTTTTTATCATCTCGTTATCCACAAGCCTTGTTTCTGGAACTTCACTCTCTGCGTTACCACTGTAGCCCTTTGTGGTCATTGTCATTGCATGGTCACTGTCTGTTTCAGCCTGCTGATCCCAAGAAGATGGACGGCACACCAGAGCACAACATCATGATGGACGAGACACAGACAAAGACAGGCAACTGGTTCCAGAACAACAAGGTGAGTCAATCCTATATCCCCTCACTCTGACTGAATGTGTCCACACTCAGTAGTAAATCACGTATGGTAACTCCATTCACCGCACATGAACTCTCCACATAATGAATACAATAGACGCATGCAATGACTCCACACAATCACGTCAATATTTGCGCGAGTTTGTTTTGTTAATTTTATTCTTTGCAGGAATTTAAATGATTTCATTTTTTAACCTTGTTTGTGTATATGTACGTAACATATGTGAGAAGTTTGGCGGCTGTAAGAGGTCATTTTCATGATTAGGTCAGAAAGCAAATAAAAAGAACAAAACATATGACCACGATGCCAACGATTCCAGCTCGTACTTGTGCCCATGGGATGATGGCGCCATGCAGGTCTCAGCAAGACATCTCAACAACATTCAATGTTCTAGTAGAAATCAAACCCACCCGAATGTTCACATTAGATTTGACTGTGTCCACCCTCTCGGCAGTACCACCCCCTGACAGTGTCCACCCTCTCAGCCGTACCTCCCCCTGACTGTGTCCACTCTCTCAGCAGTACCTCCCCCTGACTGTGTCCACCCTTTCGGCAATACCTCCCCCTGACTGTGTCCACCCTCTCAGCAGTACCTCCCCCTGACAGTGTCCACCCTCTCAACAGTACCTCCCCCTGACTGTGTCCTCCCTCTCAGCAGTACCTCCCCCTGACTGTGTCCACCCTCTCAGCAGTACCTTCCCCTGACTGTGTCCTCCCTCTCAGCAGTACCCCCCCTGACTGTGTCCTCCCTCTCAGCAGTACCTCCCCCTGACTGTGTCCTCCCTCTCAGCAGTACCTCCCTGACTGTGTCCACCCTCTCAGCAGTACCTCCCCCTGACTGTGTCCACCCTCTCAGCAGTACCTCCCCTGACTGTGTCCACCCTCTCAGCAGTACCTCCCCTGACTGTGTCCTCCCTCTCAGCAGTACCTCCCCCTGACTGTGTCCTCCCTCTCAGCAGTACCTCCCCCTGACTGTGTCCACCCTCTCAGCAGTACCTCCTCCTGACTGTGTCCTCCCTCTCAGCAGTACCTCCCCCTGACTGTGTCCACCCTCTCAGCAGTACCTCCCCCTGACTGTGTCACCCTCAGCAGTACCTCCCCCTGACAGTGTCCACCCTCTCAGCAGTACCTCCCCCTGACTGTCTCCACCCTCTCAGCAGTACCTCCCCCTGACTGTCTCCACCCTCTCAGCAGTACCTCCCCCGACTCTCTCCACCCTCAGCAGTACCTCCCCCTGACTGTGTCCACCCTCTCAGCAGTACCTCCCCCTGACTGTGTCCACCTCTCAGCAGTACCTCCCCCTGACTGTCTCCACCCTCAGCAGTACCTCCCCCTGACTGTTTCCACCCTCTCAGCAGTACCTCCCCCTGACTGTCTCCACCCTCAGCAGTACCTCCCCCTGACTGTGTCCCCCTCTCAGCAGTACCTCCCCCTGACTGTGTCCACCCTCTCAGCAGTACCTCCCCCTGACTGTGTCCACCCTCTCAGCAGTACCCCACCCTGACTGTCCACCCTCTCAGCAGTACCTCCCCCTGACAATGTCCACCCTCTCCACAGTACCTCCCACTGACTGTGTCCACCCTCTCAGCAGTACCACCCCCTGACTCCGTCCACCCTTTCAGCAGTACCTCCCCCCTGACTGTGTCCACCCTCTCAGCAGTACCTCCCCCTGACTGTGTCCACCCTCTCAGCAGTACTTCCCCCTGGCTATGTCCACCCTCTCAGCAGTACCTCACCCTGACTGTCCACCCTCTCAGCAGTACCTCCCCTGACTGTCCACCTCTCAGCAGTACCTCCCCCTGACTGTCACCCTCTCCACAGTACTCCTCCTGACTGTCCACCCTCTCAGCAGTACCACCCCCTGACTGTGTCCACCCTCTCAGCAGTACCTCCCTCTGACTGTGTCCACCCTCTCAGCAGTACCTCCCCCTGACTGTGTCCACCCTCTCAGCAGTACCTCCCCCTGACTGTGTCCACCCTCTCAGCAGTACCCCCCCTGACTGTCCACCCTCTCAGCAGTACCTCCCCTGACTGTCCACCCTCTCAGCAGTACCTCCCCCTGACTGTGTCCACCCTCTCAGCAGTACCTCCCCCTGACGTGTCCACCCTCTCAGCAGTACCTCCCCTGACTGTGTCCACCCTCTCAGCAGTACCTCCCCCTGACTGTCCACCCTCTCAGCAGTACCTCCCCCTGACTGTGTCCACCCTCTCAGCAGTACCTCCCCCTGACTGTCCACCCTCTCAGCAGTACCTCCCCTGACTGTTTCCACCCTCTCAACAGTACCCCCCGTGACTGTGTCCACCCTCTCAGCATTACCTCTCCCTGACTGTCTCCTCCCTCAGCCGTACCTCCCACTGACTGTGTCCACCCTGTCAGCAGTACTCCCCCCTGACTGTCCACCCTGTCAGCAGTACCCCACCCTGACTGTATGCACCCCTCAGCAGTACCCCCCCTGACTGTGTCCACCCTCTCAGCAGTACCTCCCCTGACTGTTCCACCCTCTCAGAGTACCTCCCCCTGACTGTGTCCACCCTCTCAGCAGTACCTCCCCTGATCTCCACCCTCAGCAGTACCTCCCCCTGACTGTGTCACCCTCTCAGCAGTACCCCCCCTGACTGTGTCCACCCTCTCCACAGTACCTCCCCCTGACTGTTCCACCCTCCAGCAGTACCTCCCCCCTGACTGTGTCCACCTCTCAGCAGTACCTCCCCCTGATCATGTCTCCTCCCCTCAGCAGTACCTCCCCCTGACTGTGTCCACCCTCTCAGCAGTACCCCACTCCCGTCACCCTTTCAGCAACCTCCCTGACTGGTCCACCCTCTCACAGTACTCCCTGACTTCCCACGTACCTCCCCCTGCTTGTCCACTCTCAGCAGTACCCCCCCTGATGTCCACCCTTCACAGTACTCCCCTGACTGTCCACCCTCTCAGCAGTACCTCCCTGACTGTCCACCCTTCACAGTACTCCCCTGACTGTCCACCCTTCACAGTACCCCCTGACTGCCACCCTTCGCGTACCTCCCTGACTGTGTCCACCCTCAGCAGTACTCCCCTGACTGTCCACCCTTCAGCAGTACCTCCCCTGACTGTGTCCACCTCTCAGCAGTACCTCCCCCTGCTTGTCCACCCTCTCAGCAGTACCTCCCCTGCTGTCCACCTTCAGCAGTACTCCCCCTGACTGTCCACCCTTCACAGTACTCCCTGACTGTCCACCCTTCAAGTACCTCCCCTACTGTGTCCACCCTTCCAGTACCCCCCCTGACTGTCCACCCTCTCGCGTACTCCCCTGACTGTTCCACCCTCTCACAGTACCCCCTGACTGTCCACCCTCAGCATACCTCCCTGACTGTCCCCCTCAGCAGTACCTCCCCCTGACTGTTCCACCCTTCAGCGTACTCCCCTGACTGTCCACCTTCAGCAGTACCCCCCCTGTGTCCACCCTCAGAGTACCCCCCCTGATGTCACCTCTCACAGTACCTCCCCTGATGTCCACCCTTGCAGTACCCCGACTGTCACCCTCTCAGCAGTACCTCCCTGCTTTCCACCCTCTCACAGTACCTCCCCCTGACTGTGTCCACCCTCTCACAGTACCTCCCCTGACTGTCCACCCTCCAGTACCTCCCCCTGATGTCCACCCTCTCAGCAGTACCCCCCCTGACTGTCCACCCTCTCACAGTACCTCCCCACTGTCCACCCTCTCACGTACCTCCCTGACTGGTCCACCTCTCACAGTACCCCCCCTGATGTCCACCCTTCAAGTACCTCCCCCTGATTCCACCCTCTCAGCGTACCTCCCCCTGATGTCCACCCTCTCAGCAGTACCCCCCTGTTGTCCACCCTCTCACAGTACCTCCCCTGACTGTCCACCCTCTCACAGTACCTCCACTGTCCACCCCTCAAGACCTCCCCCTGACTGTTCACCCTCCAGACCTCCCCTGATTGTCCACCCTCTCAGTACACCTGACTGTGTCACCCTCTCAGCAGTACCTCCCCTACTGTCCACCCTCAGCAGTACCTCCGACTGGTCCACCTCACAGTACCTCCCGACCCCCCTCACAGTACTCCCCCTCTTTCACTCTCAGCGTACCTCCCTGACTGTCCACCCTCAGCAGTACCTCCCTGATGTCCACCCTTCACATCCTCCCGACGCTTGTTCCACTGTGTCCACCCTCTCACAGACCCCCTGACTGTGTCCACCCTCCAGTACCCCCTGACTGTCCACCCTTCGCACCCCCTGACTGTCACCTCTCATCCTCTGACTTGTCACCCTCTCCAGTACTCCCCTTACGAGGCTGTCCACCCTCCAGCAGTACCTCCCTGTCCCTTCAGCAGTACCTCCTCTTCACCCTCTCCACAGTCCCCAGACTGTGTCCACCCTCTCAGAGTACCACCCGACTGTCCACCCTCTCAGCAGTACCTCCGACTGTGTCCACCCTCTCAGCAGTACCTCCCTGACTGTGTCCACCCTCTCAGCAGTACCTCACCCTGACTGTCCACCCTACCTCCCCTGTCCACCCTCTCAGCAGTACACCCCCCTGACAATGTCCACCCTCTCCACAGTACCTCCCCCTGACTGTATCCACCCTCTCAGCTGTACCTCTCCCTGACTGTGTCCACGCTCTCAGCAGTACCTCCCCCTGATGTCCACCCTCTCAGAAGTACCTCCCCCTGATGTCCACCCTCTCAGCAGTACCTCCCCCTGATGTCCACCCTCTCAGCAGTACCACCCCGTGACTGTGTCCACCCTCTCAGCAGTACCTCCCCGTGACTGTGTCCACCCTCTCCACAGTACCTCCCCCTGACTGTGTCCACCCTCTCCACAGTACCTCCCCCTGACTGTGTCCACCCTCTCCGCAGTACCTCCCGCTGATTGTCCACCCTCTCAGCAGTACCTCACCCTGACTGTGTCGACCCTCTCAGCAGTACCTCCCACTCACTGTCCACCCTCTCAGCAGTACCTCCCTGTGACTGGGTCCACCCTCTCCACAGTACCTCCCCCTGACTGTGTCCACCCTCTCCACAGTACTTCCCCCTGACTTTCTACTCTCTCAGCTGTACCTCCCCCTGACTGTGTCCACCCTCTCAGCAGTACCTCCCCCTGATTGTGTCCACCCTCTCCACAGTACCTCCCCCTGACTGTCCACCCTCTCAGCAGTACCTCCCACTGACTGTCCACCCTCTCCACAGTACCTTCCCCTGACTGTGTCCACCCTCTCTACAGTACCTCCCCCTGACTGTCCACCCTGTCCGCGGTACATCTCCCTGACTGTGTCCACCCTCTCAGCAGTACCTCCTCCTGACTCTGTCCACCCTCTCAGCAGTACTTCCCCCTGACTGTGTCCACCCTCTCAGCAGTACTTACCCCTGACTGTGTCCACCCTCTCAGCAGTACCTCCCCCTGGCTATGTCCACCCTCTCAGCAGTACCTCCCCCTGACAATGTTCACCCTCTCCACAGTACCTCCCACTGACTGTGTCCACCCTCTCAGCAGTACCATCCCCTGACTGTGTCCACCCTCTCAGCAGTACCTCCCTCTGACTGTGTCCACCCTCTCAGCAGTACCTCCCCCTGACTGTGTCCACCCTCTCAGCAGTACCTCACCCTGACTGTCCACCCTCAGCAGTACCTCCCCCTGACTGTCCACCCTCTCAGCAGTACACCCTCCTGACAATGTCCACCCTCTCCACAGTACCTCCCCCTGACTGTATCCACCCTCTCAGCTGTACCTCTCCCTGACTGTGTCCACGCTCTCAGCAGTACCTCCCCCTGATGTCCACCCTCTCAGAAGTACCTCCCCCTGATGTCCACCCTCTCAGCAGTACCTCCCCCTGATGTCCACCCTCTCAGCAGTACCACCCCGTGACTGTGTCCACCCTCTCAGCAGTACCTCCCCGTGACTGTGTCCACCCTCTCCACAGTACCTCCCCCTGACTGTGTCCACCCTCTCCACAGTACCTCCCCCTGACTGTGTCCACCCTCTCCGCAGTACCTCCCGCTGATTGTCCACCCTCTCAGCAGTACCTCACCCTGACTGTGTCGACCCTCTCAGCAGTACCTCCCACTCACTGTCCACCCTCTCAGCAGTACCTCCCTGTGACTGGGTCCACCCTCTCCACAGTACCTCCCCCTGACTGTGTCCACCCTCTCCACAGTACTTCCCCCTGACTTTCTACTCTCAGCTGTACCTCCCCCTGACTGTGTCCACCCTCTCAGCAGTACCTCCCCCTGATTGTGTCCACCCTCTCCACAGTACCTCCCCCTGACTGTGCACCCTCTCAGCAGTACCTCCCACTGACTGTCCACCCTCTCCACAGTACCTTCCCCTGACTGTGTCCACCCTCTCTACAGTACCTCCCCCTGACTGTCCACCCTGTCCGCGGTACATCCCCCTGACTGTGTCCACCCTCTCAGCAGTACCTCCTCCTGACTCTGTCCACCCTCTCAGCAGTACTTCCCCCTGACTGTGTCCACCCTCTCAGCAGTACTTACCCCTGACTGTGTCCACCCTCTCAGCAGTACTTACCCCTGACTGTGTCCACCCTCTCAGCAGTACCTCCCCCTGACTGTGTCCACCCTCTCAGCAGTACCTCCCCTGACTGTGTCCACCCTCTCAGCAGTACCTCCCCCTGACTGTGTCCACCCTCTCAGCAGTACCTCCCCCTGACTGTGTCCACCCTCTCAGCAGTACCTCCTCCTGACTGTGTCCACCCTCTCAGCAGTATCCCTCTTCCCCCTACGACTGCTGTTCCACCCTCTCAGCAGTACCTCCCCCTGACTGTGTCCACCCTCTCAGCAGTACCTCCCCCTGACTGTGTCCACCCTCTCAGCAGTACCTCCCCTGACTGTGTCCACCCTCTCAGCAGTACTTCCCCCTGACTGTGTCCACCCTCTCAGCAGTACCTCCCCCTGACTGTGTCCACCCTCTCAGCAGTACCTCCCCCTGACTGTGTCCACCCTCTCAGCAGTACCTCCCCCTGACTGTGTCCACCTGTTGCAGGTGCTGCGATGGATCAAGAACAACCTGCTCCTGGTGCTTACTGTCCTGGGAGTGTTGCTGGGTGTTCTCATGGGGGGTCTTGGTCGCATGGCCAGCCCAAGTGAAGATGTCATCATGCTGATCTCCTTCCCTGGAGAAGTCCTCATGAGGATGCTCAAGATGCTTATTCTGCCTCTCATTGTCTCTAGTATGGTCGCGGGTGAGTGGATTCTACAGGTTACTGTCACTACATCAATTCTCATTGTCTCATCTGTGGTCACACATGAGTGATCTCTTGTCAAGTGATGACAGTTCTGCCTCAGTGAGCACTAATGATATGACTACAAACAGTGGTGAAATTGTGAATATGTTTACATTAAAATACCAATTACACTAACTTTCAAACCTCATCTTCTGTTGATATCATCATATTTACATTAAATATACACCATACTAATTATTTTGTATATGTAAAGTTGTGATTGATATTAGATATTAACCAGTTGCTACATGGATCAGATATAACCACACGTCACTCATTTCTAGTCATAATAACACTTTTCTTTTCTGCAATTATATGAAATTGGAATTTAACATAAAACATTTTAGGCAATCATGATTTTAGTATAAGTTTCTTCTATGTAATATGGTTTTACAGTACAAACTTTGAAACTTTGGGTCTATTAATGCAATATGTTAACATTCAGTATCTGTGAATGCTGTCAATGAAGTAGTTGAAAGAGCAAGCTAGATTTATCCAGTGATGTAAACCTGACACATTAGTGCAGTAACACTAGTGGCGTGCAAAAGGCACGATAGTGACATTAACATGATTATGACGCAAAAACAACATGGCCTAGATAGGTAGAACTTTGACTGAAGATTTTTGAACTGTCTCCACAGACCGAAAGTCAAATATTTACCAATCGTTTGACTTTGAGATTTTTTAATTAAACAAGTTTTTCTATATTTGAAAATAAGTTTGTTGTTTTAGGCTGCCATGTGAGGGTGATTGTTGTATTATTGATGTACTAGATGTCTTTGCACTACACAACCATTGTTATTATCTATTGTGTATCATTATAATTTTTGCTCATGTCACTGTCACCTGTCTGTCACTGTTTTTGTATGTCATAATTTGCACAGTTGTCTTTTTCACATCACTAATGTTCCACCACTGATGTGTGTGTGTGTGTGTGTGTGTGTGTGTGTGTGTGTGTGTGTGTGTGTGTGTGTGTGTGTGTGTGTGTGTGTGTGTGTGTGTGTGTTGTGTGTGTGTGTGTGTGTGTGTGTGTGTGTGTGTGTGTTGTGTGTGTGTGTGTGTGTGTGTGTGTGTGTGTGTGTGTGTGTGTGTGTGTGTGTGTGTGTGTGTGTGTGTGTGTGTGTGTGTGTGTGTGTGTGTGTGTGTGTGTGTGTGTGTGTGTGTGTGTGTGTGTGTGTGTGTGTGTGTGTGTGTGTGTGTGTGTGTGTGTGTGTGTGTGTGTGTGTGTGTGTGTGTGTGTGTGTGTGTGTGTGTGTGTGTGTGTGTGTGTGTGTGTGTGTGTGTGTGTGTGTGTGTGTGTGTGTGTGTGTGTGTGTGTGTGTGTGTGTGTGTGTGTGTGTGTGTGTGTGTGTGTGTGTGTGTGTGTGTGTGTGTGTGTGTGTGTGTGTGTGTGTGTGTGTGTGTGTGTGTGTGTGTGTGTGTGTGTGTGTGTGTGTGTGTGTGTGTGTGTGTGTGTGTGTGTGTGTGTGTGTGTTGTGTGTGTGTGTTGTGTGTGTGTGTATGTGTGTGTTTATGCATTGCATTTGTGTAACAATTTAATTTATATCACCATTACATTTATTTCCTCTGGCTATTGCATTTGTGTCACTGTTGCACTTTTGTCACTGTTGTGTTTGTGTCACCATTGCATCAATGTCACCCTCTCATTCATGTCACTACTGCATTTTTGTCAGCAGTATGTTTGTGTCACCATTGCACTTGCATCAGCATTGTGTTAATGTCACCATTTCATTCATGTCACTACTGCATTTTTGTCAGCACTATGTTTGTGTCACCATTGCACTTGTGTCACCATTGCATTAGTGTCACCATTTCATTCATGTCACTACTGCACTTTTGTCAGCATTATATGTTTGTGTCACCATTGAACTTGTGTCGCCATTGCTTTAATGTCACCATTTCATTCATGTCACTACTGCATTTCTGTTAGCACTGTTCATGTCACCATTGTGTCACTACAGTCTGTGTGTCACCCAGGTCTGTCCCAGCTGGACCCGCGAGCGAGTGGTCGGATGGGCACAAGGGCCCTCATATATTACTTCAGCACCACCATCATGGCCGCCATCGTAGGCATCATCTGCGTGCTCTCCATCCACCCGGGCAACCCCTCCATCAAGGAAGGGCTGGGCACTGGCGCCCCCACCAAGACCACGGTCGCCACCCTCGACGCCTTCCTTGATCTCATCAGGTACGTCGTGTGCCCTACACACCTTTGTACAAGTTTTCCTTTCCCCAGTACAAAATGTACAAGTAGATGTATGTGTTTGTGTGTGCATGCACACAGTCCACTCGAAACACACACGGGGTGAATACTATACAATTAACAAGTTCTTCATCAATCCAAAACAAATGTTTCCGATCCAAAAGAATGGTGGATACGTCTCTCTATCAAGCTTGGTGAAGGGCATCATCTTTTTGAATGAATTTTGTGTTTCATTGTTTGCCATTTGTTTGTTTTAGATTTGTTAATGCAGCACACACCAAAAACGCAGGCACAACTTGCAAATATTGCATTTTATTTATAACACAAAAACTACACTGATAGTTGGAATTATGAGGTTGTCAATTTTTCAGTGAATGAACATGCCCCTTACACTACATAAAAATTCTCTTGATTACATTCAAGGTACTCCATGGACTTGCACCGCAATATCTATCCAAGCTTCTTGTCGAATATTCTCACACACACTTCCTCCGTTCAAATTCAGCTAATCTCCTAAAAGTGCCACCCAAATGCTTCAAGTCATTCGGAGATTGGGCTTTCGCCAAAGTACCCCCTCTACTTTAGAATTTTTTTCCACAATCAGTCAGACATTACAGTACCTTGTTGTTTAAGACAGCGTGTAAAATACTTCTTGTTAAAATAGGTCTTAATATTTAAACATACATACAGTTACAAACTTTTTAGTCGGTGCTTTAATTTGAACATAACAAAGGACTGAATACAGCACTTTAAGACATTATTTTTATTTGTATGCAGCACACTACAAATGTTTTTACCCTAACCCATAAATGTTCTTTTTCATACAGAAGCACATGATCACCTTTAATGACTGTCCCCTTGTCTTGTCTTGTCGTGTCACAGGAACCTGTTCCCTGAGAACCTGCTTCAGGCGTGCTTCCAGCAGGTGCAGACCACATACGTGCCCAAGAAGGAGACCATTATACCCCCATCCCACGGCGGGAATCTAACCACAATCTCCCCCACAATGGGGACAAATGTAACTGAGGCGCCACCTCATGTGGAGATGATGCGAACACTCGAGTTCAAAAACGGCATGAATGTTCTAGGTTTGTACCCGAGTCTGTGCTTTGTGTCAAAATGCTACCAGGTTGGTCGACTAATAACAAGGCAATAAGTTATCTCTGTCTGTCTGTATGTTGTGTCGATATGTGGTAGCAACAATACATCAATTACTCACACATCGTATTAACACACTATCAGAACGTTAAATAGTGCACTGATATTTCACCCTCAAGTTGTCATGTCGGTGAATTAATCATTTAGACAATCAGCTGTTTTTTAAAGTACCTGTTTCCCATCCCACTTGCACGAACTGTAACAAACATCATTTCTAATGTGTTTTCAAAACTACCCACTAGATGACGCCACCACCACTTTCTCATGGTTCTGTACTGGATTTGGCTGATTTTAAGCGTTATGTTTTGGTAGGTTTGGCCGACTTAACATCTAATGCGTTTTAAACTTATCATAGCAGTAGTGTTTGGCGACATGAGTTTCAAACAAACAGCTCAAAGTGCCTGGAGTGGACTACCAGTGGCATTATGTGAACAGAACAGTGAGACGGCTTTTAGAACGCTTTAAAAACACTGTTTTTAAATAATATTTTAACTGTATTATTAGCACGGTGTGAGCATCATTGTGAGGCAGCATTTAAGGTAACTTTAGATTTGGTTTTAGGCCTGTTTTTAATTCACCTTTGAGTGTTTATACAACACAATGATACTTTAAGGGTAACTTCGTTGTAAGATTATCTAATTATGGATTATTATTCTGTATGTAGACCATGTTGAATAGTTTCCAACTAAATTTGGTACTACACACAATATTTATTTTATTCATATTTGATTACTCTCCATTTATATTGCTATACACCACAAAAGGCTTCAAGACATACAGGATGCATTGAGCAGTCACACCTCATAGCTTATTTATTAACAGTTCTAAACAAACTTATTGATTACAGTATCCACTTGTACAAAATACATTTATACACAAACACTGGAGCATGATTCCCAGTAACTTGTTTTTCTTATTCTTAGAACTTAGCCATAGCCTTGTGAAGAACACACAAACACCAGTTGTGGGAACCTTTCAGGAAACATCCCAAGGATATCAGATGTCTGCAATATCTTCAGCAGACCTTCTAATGTTGCATGGAGTCTGACAGGTCCCCTTCATCTGCCAGTGTCCAGTGCATGATAAATGCCCATATGGACAGTCGCCAGGCACCAAGTCATTACAAGAAACTTGTGTAAACATGACTGAATGCACTGGACAGCTGAACACTCTCAACCAGTTGTTCCCAGCAAGTGCTATATCAATGGTCTCACATTCCCGGTGCTTGTTCGAGGGAAAGGTCACCGTGAATTTTCAGTGGAAGATTAAATTAGCAACATATTCTAGGTTGTAGATTTATTTACACATAAACAGACATGAATTCCGTTTGCGTAGACAGCTGCTTGGGTGGTCGGTGGCTCAATGCTGCTGGAAATAATGCCGGAGAAACGAAGGTCACCACTTACTGTCGTCATGTGTGCATAAATATTGCTTGAATGTGGAATTAAACTCAATTTATTTACCATTTCCATTAGAAGTAAAGGCTTAGCTAGAACCGAGCCAGTCTTCACTATCATAACAGACACCTTTTTGACAGAATCAGTTGCAAACTTATTAAATCAATAAATTATTTTATGTTGACTAAGGCTGGTAGCACAATTCAAAATAGGTATTCCCTTGTATATACAGTATTAAGAAGGTTAGCAATGAAACTGGTTGTGTTCCCATGTCATACACAGTAACCTCAACCCTGTCATTCATCAAACTGCCTCCTAAACAAACAATATTATACATTACGGTAGTCATTAAATGTGACGCTTTGAGCAAAATTCAGTCACATTATGGAAGGAATGTCGTGGTTGTGTAATGTGGGTATAAAGTACATGCATGTCCAACTGTGCCATTTCAACACAAAAACATTTGCTATGGAATATGTTTTGTGCATTAATTGTAATTGTGTAATTGTTTTGAACTCAGGAATCTCATTTTCAGTCAAGTCAACAAAGTTCAAAACAAATCTACAACAATATTCACTGAGGACCCATGGAACAAAGTAAAACAGAAAATAGGACAATACTATTATTATGTCTATACGAAAACATATCTTGCAAAGCACACATAAGGTATAAATTAGTACTAAGAGGTAGGTTTTTACTTATGTTATAAATTTGTAAGTATAAAGTTTCCGCAGACTGCTCTGTAGTCTGGAAAGCATTTCTGTGCAAACATAAGGTTGGGCAAACACCACTGGATAGAGTGTAATGTTCCCGTCAGTGTAGGCACTTAGGCAGTGATATACAGATTTACAAACTGGGTCATTAGACCAGTTGAAGTAACCACACACAAATGTCACACTAAACATTATGTATATGATATTCTTCAAGCTTTGCCATACCAAATTCATAAACAAAATTGGATTAAATTACCACGCCACACTGGTGTCTGCCAAATCACACTTTCCTGCATGCAGTTCACATACAAACAAGTGTTTCTTGATTTGTTACAAAGAAAGACAATTGGGCCAACGTTTCAGCAAAAATGTCCAACAACATCATGTCTGCTGTGGCCATTTTGTAAGTTAGTTGCTAGGCAACCTGTCACATTTGATCATGTGTTCACATTTGCAGTAATGTCAGACAGAGAGAGAGAGAGAGGGGGGGGGAGAGAGAGAGGGAGAGAGAGAGGAGAGAGAGGAGAAAGAGACAGATAGGGAGAGAGGGAGGAGAGAGAGGAGAGAGAGAAGAGAGAGAGACTGAAGGTACATTGATGTACAAACTGGTGGTTGTTTCAGGAATCATTGGCTTCTGTATTGCGTTTGGTGTCATCATTGGGCAGATGGGACAGAAGGCCCGCGCCATGCTCGATCTCTTCAAGGCACTCAACGAGATTGTCATGACGCTCGTCTACGCCATCATGTGGTCAGTAGTGGAACTAAACATATCTGTGAAACCAATAGTTGGCGCCACTTGCATAACATAATAGAAGTTAACAGTATTGCTGGCCAAAGAAATAAACACCAGTTAGAATGTGTCCAAGGATTTTACTCCATGCAGCATTATGATTGCAATTGTCTAGCATTCCCCAGTATGATAAATCTGGCTGCTGAGGTGAATTACAATGCTGAGACATTAATATAGATATTTTAGATAAAACAATATATAGAAAAAGTTGTAAAAATGAAGAGCATAATTGATCAGAAGTATGTCATGCTAATTTTTTTTAAAGTTATATATATATATATGTATATATAATTTATATATTTTTAGTCATCATTGTGCAGCCGTAGTGTCCCATGGGTGAGCGAAGGCCTCAGCATGCTGTTTCCATATTTGTCTGTCTTGCACTGTATTCCATACTGCTCTTAATAAATGTTATTGTTATTCATTGTTAAACTACTGCAGAGTGAGTGCTGTAGAGGTGTAGTTGACAATTGCACCATAGAAATGTTGTATTGTATTACTACGTAATTGTGACCACTGTTGCTGCAGGTACTCCCCGGTGGGCATCATGTTCCTCATTGCGGGTAAGATCATGAGTATAGAGAACCTGGCAGCCACAGCCACCCAGCTGGGGCTGTACATGTTCACGGTGATCCTGGGCCTTGTCATCCACTGCTGTGGCACTCTCACTGTCCTCTACTTCGCCGTCACTCGAAAGAACCCTCTCGTCTTCCTCAAGGGCATCCTACAGGCGTGGATCACCGCCCTCGCCACCGCCTCCAGGTTAGTGGGGTCATACTACGTATAACAAATAAATAATTCGGTAACTTCTACTGAGCCTAAATCCTTAGAAACCAAACTCAAAGGTGCATCGGTCTCAGAGTCAATAAACAATTCGAGTTGTCATCAGATTGATTGATATGCCAGTAATCTATGGTGGATAGGCAAAATTGTAAAGTTGTGTCTTTGATTAAATGATGGCGGAATTTAGCAATAATAACAACTTTATTTTGACACCATCAAATCCGGGACGGCTGTCCCGTTCACGGGTGTGTACATACATGTAAATTTGCATATACTGATTAAAATAATGGTGACAGTAATAATGATAATAATATAAAGTAATGAGACACTATGATAAAAACCGTGTAAAATTGGCTATGTATAAATTATATAATTCTTTAAAAAAAATGAATATTAAACATAGACATTACAGACAAAACATTAGAACCCGCTATACTGCACTGATAGTAATAAAAATAAATAAGATAAATAATATATGTATATATCGAAATAATAAATTAGCTAAAATATAATGTTCGTTGTGTGAAACTAGTTATGTGGAAAATAAAAATGTCTTTAATTGCTTCTGGAAATGTGTAATGTTGCTGTTGTCATGTATGTTCCTTGGAAGTTTGTTGCAATACTTTCAACTGATTTAGCACTAGCATGAAACACATTCCAAAGAGTAGGTGCACCCTCAGCAACTGCCCTAGTCCCATATTAGTTTTGACTTTAGGGACAAAAAGTAAATAAGAACTACCAGGTAGACATTTTTCTGCTACCCCTGTGTCAACTTGGGTGGTAATTATTGACTTGATGTTGTAAATAATATTGATAACATCAAGTTAATATTATTGACTGTGAGACAGCAGTGACTGTAACCATTATCATTGCAATAGTAGTATTTGTAACCTGATTGTTTTGTTTATTTAATTTCATTTCATTTCAATAATTTTCATTTCATTTCATTTAATAATTTCTCCCGTGCAACTGTAATATAGTGAATGAACACTGTGGTTTTCTTAAATATAATGTGATAGACAGTATGCCATTATATGTAAATTATACCGGCATCAGAACTTCATTGCTTACATTATTGTCCACCAGACAGCACCAGCGGTCACATGTTCCACTAGATGGCGCCACTGGTCAGGTTCCACTACGTGGCACAACCAGTCATGGCTGAATTGTCTCTAAATGTCCCCTCTGCAATGGTTACATTGTCATGTTTCTGTTAACAAATCTGTTTGATGGTAAAAATGAACCCTGGATAGTGGGTTCTATGGATGTAGATAAAATGTAGGCAGAATATAGCTATGAATACACAGACCTATCTGTATGTGTCTGTGAATGGAATATTAATTAGGGAATTCATTTGGTCTCATCTGCTGTAAACATACAATTTTCAAAATATGCTAGTCATCCATATTATTAAATAATTTTTGTTACCGATAAAACAATGACAGAATAATGAGATACAGTGTTAGTATAAATTGTCATTTAATGAGTACATTTACTTGTTTATCATTGAATAAAGATAAATCACTAACTGAAACAAAAGTATTTAGTATCTAGCTGTGATTTTATTATTTATTATTTAAGTATTTATTTGTGCATTATGATAGTAATATAAGAGAACCAGTGTACTATGTGAAATAAGTCCGGTTTGGGAGTAAATCCCTTTTTACTAATTACACATCCGTTATCGTGGTTAGCTGAAATAGCACACACTTTCGGTCCATTTATACAACAGCTAAAAGTAACTACCATGCTGAAAGTACATGTCAAAGAGTAGCACCTGCTGTCAGCCTGGACAACCAAGGTGGGCAGTTAATGTGACCTCTTATCTCATTTCAGCAATATATGAAAATCTATTAAAGATATTTCAATAAATGAGGTATCTCTTTAGAACTCTTGATCTGTGAATCAAATCAGGTAAAAACATCCAATTCACAAGTGTGTGACTTTACAGTTTGCACCACCTGGCTGTGGTGGGTCCATTGTCTTGCTGTGGTGGGTCCATTGTCTTGCTGTGGTGGGTCCATTGTCTTGCTGTGGTGGGTCCATTGTCTTGCTGTGGTGGGTCCATTGTCTTGCTGTGGTGGGTCCATTGTCTTGCTGTGGTGGGTCCATTGTCTTGCTGTGGTGGGTCCATTGTCTTGCTGTGGTGGGTCCATTGTCTTGCTGTGGTGGGTCCATTGTCTTGCTGTGGTGGGTCCATTGTATGTTTAGCAGCTCATAACAATATTGATTTAATAATAATAATAATAATTTTATTTGTAAAGCGCCGTATATCCGGAAAAATGTCTGCTCAGAGGCGCATAAAATACATTGGAACACATATATATTTAAAATATTCATAATCAGTTTAAACTTGCACGTAAAGACGAAATGATAATAAATAAATAATTAAATAAAGCTTTTTAAAATCCTAGTTCATAAGCTAAACTTATCAGCAATAAATAGATAAAATAATAAATAAATAATAAAATATATTAACTTAATAATAAAGTAAGTAAACATTTTCAAACCTATAATTGCAGTTAAAATAAATTCATTATAAAATGCCCTACAAATGGTTTACAAATGCGACCTTAAAAATATGTGTTTTTAAGTTGGACTTAAAAAGTTCAGGTGCGTCTTTTAGGCAGTAGATCGTTCCACAGGAACTGATTTGATAGTACTGAAGGTAGATTTTGTACACAGACTGCTATGGAATGTTCCCACAGTGCGGCCACCCTCCCCATTACCTTCCGCTGTCTGGAAGAGAACAACGGCATTGACCAGCGAGTGACTCGCTTCGTTCTGCCCGTCGGATCCCCCCCCCCCCTTTTTTGGTCAAAAAGGAAAACGGCACGCTCAACAGGCCGGTCCACAATCTATAGCCCGGGGCATTCGCTAATTGCCCAGTTCATCAATCAGTTTGAAGGCTCGGCCTGGGGTTTCCCTTTTATATTGCTCCAGTTCACTCCTCTATGTTTGCAGTAGCTCAGTGGCTAGGGTTCCTTTATATTGCTCCAGTTCACTCAGTTCTATGTTGAGTAGCTCAGTGCCTAGGGTTCCGTTCTATATTGCTCCAGTTCACTCGGCTCTATGTTTGCAGTAGCTCAGTGCCTAGGGTTCTGTTTTACATTGCTCCAGTTCACTCAGTTCTATGTCTGTAGTAGCTCAGTGCCTAGGGTTTCCCGTTTAATTGCTCCAGTTCACTCGGTCTATGTTTGCAGTAGCTCAGTGCCTAGGGTTCCGTTCTATATTGCTCCAGTTCACTCGGCTCTATGTTTGCAGTAGCTCAGTGCCTAGGGTTCCGTTCTATATTGCTCCAGTTCACTCAGCTCTATGTTTGCAGTAGCTCAGTGCCTAGGGTTCCGTTCTATATTGCTCCAGTTCACTGCTCAGGCAGTAGCTAGGCCTGGGGTTCCTTCTATATTGCTCCAGTTAAAGCTCATGTTTATAGCCCCGGGGCTGGGGTTCCTTCTATTTGCTCCAGTTCACTCAGCTCTATGTTTGCAGTAGCCGTGCCTAGGGTTCCGTTCTATATTGCTCCAGTTCACTCGGCTCTATGTTTGCAGTAGCTCAGTGCCTAGGGTTCCTTCTATATTGCTCCAGTTCACTCGGCTCTATGTTTGCAGTAGCTCAGTGGCTAGGGTTCCATTCTATATTGCTCCAGTTCACTCGGCTCTATGTTTGCAGTAGCTCAGTGCCTAGGGTTTTTTCTATATTGCTCCAGTTCACTCGGCTCTATGTTTGCAGTAGCTCAGTGCCTAGGGTTCTGTTCTACATTGCTCCAGTTCACTCAGCTCTATGTCTGCAGTAGCTCAGTGCCTAGGGTTCTGTTCTACATTGCTCCAGTTCACTCAGCTCTATGTTTGCAGTAGCTCAGTGCCTAGGGTTCTGTTCTATATTGCTCCAGTTCACCACTTTGTTGAGTAGTCGGCCCGGGGGTTCTGCAAATTGCTCCAGTTCACTCAGCTCTATGTCTGCAGTAGCTCAGTGCCTAGGGTTCTGTTCTACATTGCTCCAGTTCACCACCAGGGCAGAGCTAGGCCTAGGTTTTGTTTTTAAGCCCAGTTCACCGGCTTTTTTTGGGTAGCTCAGGGGCTGGGGTTTTTCATATTGCCCCAGTTCACTGGCTCTATTTTTCAGAGCTCAGTGCCTAGGGTTTTTTCTATATTGCTCCATTCACTGGCTCAGGCAGTAGCTCAGTGCCTAGGGTTCTGTTCTACATTGCTCAGTTCACTCAGCTCTATGTTTGCAGTAGCTCAGTGCCTAGGGTTCTGTTCTACATTGCTCCAGTTCACTCAGCTCTATGTTTGCAGTAGCTCAGTGCCTAGGGTTCTGTTCTACATTGCTCCAGTTCACTCAGCTCTATGTCTGCAGTAGCTCAGTGCCTAGGGTTCTGTTCTACATTGCTCCAGTTCACTCAGCTCTATTTGAGTACTCATGCCTAGGGTTCTTCAACCCCAGTTCACTCAGCTCGTTGCAGTAGCTCAGTGCCTAGGGTTCTGTTCCATTGCTCCAGTTCACTACCTTGTTGCAGTAGCTCAGTGCCTAGGGTTCGCACACCCAGTTCACTCATTTATGTTTGCGTATAGTCCGGGTTCTGTTCTACATTGCTCCAGTTCACTCACCATGTTGCAGTAGCTCAGTGCCTAGGGTTCTGTTCTACATTGCTCCAGTTCACTCAGCTCTATGTTTGCAGTAGCTCAGTGCCTAGGGTTCTGTTCTACATTGCTCCAGTTCACTCAGCTCTATGTTGCAGTAGCTCAGTGCCTAGGGTTCTGTTCTACATTGCTCCAGTTCACTCCCCTCTTGGGCCTAGGGTTCTGTTCTACATTGCCCCAGTTCACTCACTTTGTTTGCAGTAGTCAGTGCCAGGGTTCTGTCTCATTGCTCCAGTTCACCAGCTCAGTTTGAGTAGCTCATGCCGGGGTTTTTCTACATTGCTCCAGTTCACCAGCTCTTGTTGCAGAGCTCAGTGCCGGGGTTCTGTTCAAGCTCCAGTTCACTCAGCTCTATGTCTGCAGTAGCTCAGTGCCTGGGGTTCTGTTCTACATTGCTCCAGTTCACTCACTCTAGTTTGCAGTAGCCAGTGCCAGGGCTTTTCTACTTTGCCCCAGTTCATCGCTCTATGTTGCAGTAGCCGTGCCTGGGGTTTCTGTCTACATTGCCCAGTTCACTGCTTATTTTGAGAGTCAGGCCGGGGTTCTGTTCTACTTGCTCCAGTTCACCAGCTCTTGTTGCGGGCTCAGTGCCTGGGGTTCTGTTCCATTGCCCAGTTCACTCAGCTCTGTGTATGCAGAGCTCAGTGCCTAGGGTTCTGTTCTACATTGCTCCAGTTCACTCACTCTATGTTGCAGTAGCTCAGTGCCTAGGGTTCTGTTCTACATTGCTCCAGTTCACTCAGCTCTATGTTGCAGTAGCTCAGTGCCTAGGGTTCTGTTCTACATTGCTCCAGTTCACTCATCTATGTCTGCAGTAGCTCAGTGCCTAGGGTTCTGTTCTACATTGCTCCAGTTCACTCACTCTATGAATGAATACTTCACAGTGGTGGCTAATTGAGTGTGATTACTCTTTGTGCATTAATTGCAGTGTGGCTGAACATTTCCAAGAAGTGTTGAGAGGATTGATTGAACAGGCAGTAAAGTGTAAACCACTTCGAGCTGTCCTAAGGACTGAATCCTGCACTATAACAAATCTTGCATTGTTGGTTTTCATCACCCAAAATATCTACATAAATAACTATTTGTTTGTACTCTGTGTGTTCAGATAACAGTTATTTGTCTTGCTTGTAGATAGGTGTGTATACCGTTCATAATAATAGGTGACGTATATATATATAATATATGTATATATATATATATATATATATATTTCATAATAACAATGTTTTGGACATCCAAATTGTTTATAATAATTTTCGGACAGCTGAGAATTTACTTGTTTTTGTTATCCAAATTGTACAAGTGCATGGTCAATATGTACTCATGTTTGTCTAAAGAGTTTTTTAATTGTTCAAGTTTTTCATTGTGGTGTTCTTGTATGTTACTGTTGTTATTGTACCACGTCTAGTTTGTGCGAATGTGTTTCAGTCTGACCGCCACTCTGGCCAGCGTGGGAGCGGCCAGTGTGCCCAGTGCGGGCCTGGTCACTATGCTGCTGGTGCTGACCGCTGTAGGTCTACCAACACAAGACATCAGTCTCATAGTCTCGGTCGACTGGCTCCTGTAAGTCTCACTTCACAACGGGATCAGTTAGAAATTGTTTACTTAATGCAATATTCTCAAGTATTTAATGTGTATTAATTGATATGTATTTTGATATATATAAATACACCTGTGTGTTTATATATATATATATATATATATATATATATATATATATATATATATATAAAAACATTAAAATAGTAAAATGCTCCAGTCGATCTAGGTCCGTTTATGATAAAACTACAATTAAATAAAATATAATAATTATATGTACTGGGTAGGTACATTTAAGGAATGTAATGTTTGTATCAAAAACTAAAACAGCATGAAATAATTACGAAATATGGTATCAGTAAGTAATAATTAATAAAGATAAAATAACTTGTAATGGTTTTACATAATCAGTCATCATATCCCCTTAGAGAAAAATATTCTATAGAATTATAGACTTCTTTAGAGAATGTATTAGAAATATGTAACATTTATGTATCAATCTGTACGAATTAGTGAGGCGATAAATATTGTATTCTATAAAATTCTATAGACCAAAATAATTTTCCTTTAGATTTCATTCCATAAGTCATATCTGTAGATATTCCGTAACAAATTCTGAAAATGTTGTTCAGTGTCCATGATGCCATTGCTGTTGGTCTGTTTCAGGGATCGACTGCGGACGTCTGTGAACGTGGTAGGCGACTCTTACGGAGCCGGCATAGTCGACCACCTCTCAAAGGCTGAGCTGGAACAACAGGACCGAGAGCATGGTCTGACGGTCTCTGGGGACCATGAGGTCCTCGAGATGGAAGAGGGAATCCAGGACCACAAGAACGACATAGCTAAAGGTGTCGTCTAGGTCCCTTTGTGTATGTCACACGGCTGTTCACTGCGCATGCTGCATGTCGCATGACGACGCATCGGACTGTAACCCTTGACCTATTGCGGTTGACATGTCAGGTTCCTGATCCTGTCACATCACCCAGTGGGCACTTGGGAGCAGTTTTATGAGACATTCATACCTTACATTTGGGACAGCTAGGCCTACATGCATTTCCGTGAATAATCTTAGATATATTACTGGTGTTGTGAATGCCATATTGAAATGTAAAACTAGATGTAATCATTTACACATAAGGAGATTTCTAAGAAGGTTTGCATGGGGTGAATCTTTTCTGAAACCAACTCTGGGTTGTATTTAGGCTAATCTGCAGACCGGAAGAGGTTCTGATATACCTGATGTGTAAACACAATAATTATAGGACTTTGCAGTAAAGTGTTTTCAAAGCTCCTTAATTAAAAAACCCATGTCAGATTTCATACCCTGGTGCTATATGTTGAAATGCAATTAATTGTATATCAGCAGTTTGATACTGCTAGTATTTATGAAGTGCCAATTTCGTGACGGGGAGTGAATGTTAGTAAGGTCGAGCTCACAAGACTACATTTTTTATATGAGATATTGTTTCTATGTTTTTTGGTCATAACATCTAAAAGTGAGAAATTATTTCACCAAATGTTGCTCCCTCAATCATGCGTAACGCTATCATGATATCCATGTTGCTCATTTGTGTCTTTTTTGTCTCAAAAGTTGTCAGTAAAACAATGTTTTTAATTGTTTTTGTAAACTTGAAGAAAGTCTATGAGCTTGATATCTGACTGAGACCAACCCTCGGGTAATCAAGCACTTCATTTAGAAGAGAGTTTTGATTTGCGATGTATTATTCTTTTGGTGTGATGCAACTTTGATTTTGCCACAAATTGCACTGCTTCAGTCACTGGTCACCAGGTGTCACTAGTGTATGCTGTAACAGGTTCCATTTTAGGCAGGAATGGGTGTGGTGTATGGTTCATTTCATCAAAGGTTGCGCAGTGTTCGTCCTAGTTGTCCACGTAGCTGGTGTAGTTTACATAGAGTCATGCCCATTAACAAGGGTGTATTTTTATCAGTCTTATCATGTTTTATCTTTGTAATTATGCAATAATGTATACAGGGTTCTAGACAGCCAGTGCTCTCTGTATTTAGCGGAGTGGAGACGATTGCACATAGAGGAATAACATACGTGTTTATGCATATATGTTTGCGCATGCTGCTGTTTGGTTTCACAGAACTAGGGAAGCGTAAAGGTTAACGACCGTAGCTCCACAAGACAGTTGTAGGCATAAGTAATGAGTGATGCTTTTTAGAGAGAACTGCCACATTGCATGTCAACTTCTGTATTTGGTGATGGTCACTGCCGTTCGTTTACGTTCATGCTTTGGCCAGATGGTTTCTTTCTGCGCATAGTGTTCTTCAGTTGGCGTTTGCCTGCACTGTTGACAACAGACAGTACGTGTTTGGGCTTACAACATTTGCCACTCTATGTGTGGCATGACTGTTCTGCACATGAACCATGTATCATGTATCGACACTCTCCTCAATATGGCTGCTTTCATTGCATGCGGCTGACAGAGGACACAGGTAAGGGTGTCGAACTAACGGACACAACTGCCAACACAAACTGCTCAAACAACCAGAAGGGGGCATCTGCTGACTGGGTGTAGACCGCCGCGAGATGCCACGCAGGACGCAATGATCAACCAATCACGGGCTGCCATTTGTTGGATTCCTGACCACAAACGTGACAGCATTTGAGGGCATTTGAACAGTGGGTCGGCTGGTTTTGGTACCGAAATCTGCAGGTTTTATGATGATTGGAACAACTGTTATTCAGTTTGTGCATATTTACTTATGCAGAAAGCGACACATTCATGTAGAATGTAGAGATTATTTAATTTAGAATGTTGTATTCATTAGATTTGAAATCACTCAATGTATGGTGACATTATATTAGCAGGCGGCGTAGCTGCTGAGTTCATCGGGTACATGGTGTTAATCTTACTCATTCTTTTGTTATAGTCACACCTACTAGTTTGATGACAACAATTGTCATCATTTAATGTAGAAATCTTGGCTACGTGAAAGATTAATCATAAGGTCACCAGTTTTGTGACATTTACCATATTCTGAGAACTTCATAAGGGATTAGATAGATAAGTATTAGATATTTTATAAATGCTTACTTCTGTGTACAGTGTGGGGAGGGCCACATTGTAAAATGTGTCAAACGTGTGTCACTGAATGCCAATTGTGTCGGCGTTCGCATTGTACATCATCACATAAGTCTGTGTTGACATAATATGTGGTTTTGAGTATATGTATCTATATATAGTTGGAATTGTTTTGTCTAAATTTAATCATGAATGGCATAATCACAGTCTTTGGGACATTGATCGATTTTGTTTCAAGGGTAATGAATCTTTGGTTTGTGTGTTAAGTTGTCATAGTTACATCGCAACTGCAGCCATAGAAACAACTTTGACTTGGAAACATGTCGTTTTTGTAAATGTGAAATGTTCAGTTTTCAGTGCAAACCATATATTCGTAGATAGATACTTTTTATCACTGTTGATTTCTAGTGGCTCCAGTGGTGAAACGTCACATGCTATACATAATCTATTGATGAATGTTGCATATAGGAGGATTGCAGAATAATGAAGCTGGGCAGTATTTGAACTATCATGTACAAGTAAGGTTTGTGACAGTTTTATATGGGTACATCTGGACAGTACGCTGGTCACACAGCTGCCAAGGCATTGTTGTTGAAGACATGAACAAATGAGACTAGACAATGCGATACATGGGAGATTAACATTATGACAATTAGGTGTAAAATATTGTAGTATTAGTCATAGTATCTATATATTCGGGGCAGGTGACACTGGCGATATACATAATTTATTATATGAAATTCATATACGTACTAGTTTTGTATACAGGCACACATAGTACATTTGTTGCACATATTTTATATAGATAATTTGGAGAATGCTGTATGTAGAGAGTAAGTTCTGACTACCCAAGCCGAGCTGTTGCTCAATTTCATTGACTCGCCATGTGTAAAAGTAGAAATATGCACTCTCGGCCAGCTAAACAGGTAGTTGTGGCAGAGTTATTGTCTATCTGGAACTGCTACCAGGCACACAGCAAATAAAACGTGGTCATATCAGAGTCGCCATCTACATGCAATTGCGTATAGAACTGAAGATGGAACGTCTGGCATGTGTGAAAAACAGGATTGCGTTTGATACCCAGAATGAAAATCCTGCCCAGTGTTTGTCTGTGTGGCAAGTGAGTGGATATAGAAAACATGGTCGTGGTTATTTTCTAATGGATGTGCACACCTTTTAAGGATGTTTTAAAGGATGTTAAACACATACAATGGACTGAGAACTGCTTGCTGAAAATGATAAGGTGAACAGTCATACTGTCAGCTGCATTGCATGCAATGGTGACCGAGGATACATGTGAATAGATTGGTTGGAAGGGAAACATTTGCACAGGTGGGCAGCCATCTTTATTCATGCCAAGTTGTGTTGCGACCCTAGTTGGCGGTTGAGTACTTAGCCATGTACATGTTTCAGTATTTGTACTTGTTTTTAATGAAAAGTACTTTCTCAGTTGTACAGGCTAACATATAAAGTACAGTTCCGATGCATTTCAACTGCATAATGAGTATTTATAATATAACATAGTACCACGCTATATGGTATGATGCGCAACACTAAATGCTCTTGCTGATAATATTTACAATTTATATATATTTTTTAAATGTTCAATTATTGGTACCTGAATCATACTGAAGTTGTTCTTCATGACTGAAACGTAGTTGAACCTCACCTGACAGTTGGAATTGTACATAATACGTTTATGTTTGAAGTACTTGAGACTAATACACATGTACTTGGTCTGATGTACTTAACCATCAATCCTGGTGCGAGACACAAACGGCGTGGTGGTTGCTGTAGATGGTAGCGCTGGCGTAGTCGTGTAGAGTCCTACTATTTACACTGTAATGTCGCACCGACGAACAGGGCCTGATGACAAACCGCACTGGCTGGTGACGGGTAACGCCATGACATTCCAACGGAGCGTGCGCGTTCCCGCTTGGCCCAGTCCGCCAGGTGTCGTCGTTTTCGTCACTGTAGATATCGACGTACGGTTGTCTCAGTTGTGTGTACGAGTCATGCTTCAATAAAACGTTTAGACAGTATCGTCTTCGTTGTGGCATTTGTTCGTATTAGCGTAAGTTTACATGTGATGTTTCATATTCCTTCACACCAACATCCATATAAACGTCGTCGGATGTTATAAAAGTGATGGTATTGTTATATCTGTCAAAGTGATACTAAGTACAAGTCGACGCATTTGGCCGATATACGCGTGCACAAGCTATGATTATGTCAGGTGACGCTGATTAGTTCCAGTAGCATCTATTGTTGAATATTATTCAGAGTTGCTAGGAATTAACAAGCCCAGTAAAATGTTCGATGTTGCGCTAATGATTACTGGTTGCATCGGGTACTAAAATTGGAGATCATCTGACAGGGAATGCCAGGGTGATGGAATTAAGAAGCAACACATCCATACATGAAGAATGCCGCACCAATTAACATATATTGAGGATTTGCTCATTATAATTATAAGAGTTAGGCATAGAACCCACATCGGAAAAGCTCAACAGAGCTATTGTCTCACTGGTGAAAAAGCTTCTGGAAATGATGCTATTCCACCTGAAATAGACGGGATGGTGCAGTTCCGCAAGACATGCGCAACGGGAATATAATAACTACAAAAACAAAGGTGATCCTAGTGATTGCGATAGGTACGGGTGAAAGGTCTTCGCATGTGCAACCCTGGCTGCGTGCATCTATACAGAGTCTCAGTGTAGCTCTAGTAGCATAAGACCTATGATAGACATGGTTTCTCTATTCGACAGCAGCAAGAGAAATGTCGTACATTGCTATACATTAGCTTCGTCCACCTCACAGAGGCTTTTGACCTAGTAATCAGAAGTGGTATGTTTAAACTGCTGAAACAATTACTCGCTTCTAAAACTATTAAGCGTGATAACATCCCTACAGGCATGCGTTTTGTCTTCAACGCCGATATATTCTTATCGATGATGTTAATTATCAGATGGCTTTAATTCATCCAATGAGAATGTCTACTTAGAAATTAAATTTAACAAGATTACCACCAAGAAATGTTATTCCAGATGGCAGATGGACAAGGAAGCTCTTTGATCTATCGAGAATCCAACCAATTTATCTTCTGATATATATGTTGATTTTATTTTCAACATAGTAACTGTACTAGCACCCGTAGCACCCACACAATCAGCAAATAATCTGTTCTATGTATTTACTGTCCTCACTGTGAAAATAAAAACTTTGCTGTATGTAATTTATAATGGTCCTTGGCTAAGGTAACTTCATATTATCTTAGCCTTCTCTCTTCCTCAACTGAGAAAAAAGCATTTCTATTAATATGTTCATAACCATTCGATATTTTAAAAGCTTGATCTGATTTCTCAATCTCCTGGTCTGGTCTTGTTAAACGACACGTATTACATAACTATTATCACTCATTTTCTGTGTTGTTTCGGTTGCTCTCCTTTGTACTCTTTCTAGTATGTCTGTCATTCTAGCGGTATGGCATCCATGCTTGTATATGGATGTCATAACTATTGTCTAGTACAGCGGTAACTTATATGCTCACCGCAAAAGCTGCAGCTGTCATGTCCAACTTGAACAAGAAAGTGTGGAGCAACACAAATAAAAAAACTACCAAACTGTGTTTACCAAGCATTATGTCCTCAGCACGCTGTGTATGAGGCACAGCTGTCCATGTCTTACACTACAGCAATGAGGCATGGACAATCCATATAAGAATAGATAAGAGATTGCATAGTGTCCATCTTCGTTGTCTTACAGAGCATGGTCGCAAACACAGATATTTGGGCATTTGTTTTTGGCTTGTGATTAAAGATTGCAGTTTTCGACTAGCGATCGGCTGAAGAGGGGAAGATTCTTCATCCAATCCGGACCATTGGCCAAATTAGCCGGGTGGCCGCTGGTTAGAGGTAGTTTGTATTAGAAAACATAGCGTTTTCTAATACAAACTACCCCTCACCAGCGGCCACCGGGCTAATTTGGCCAATGGTCAGGAAATGAAAATGTGGCCGTAAAATCGGCGTGTCCGATGACGAGGGGCCGAATAAGAAGGGGACTACTATATACGCGTCAAGTTGCAGAGTATATAAAGTATCTGAGAAGTTCAATATGTACACATCGCGCTGTGTATTCATGTATAATAATACACATGATTATATCAGCGTTCGGCGTGTTTGTAAACACGTTCCGGTTGCCCGGTGATATTCCCTGGATCAGCACTTCGAGGTGTGAATAGATGCGGTCGAAACAAGAGACAAGTTGCTGGCGCTCCGGTACATGTTGCGTAATTTTGTACCAGGCGACGGTCGTGGGGCGTGGCAGAGACTGGCTGTCCACGCACGTGTGACTGTCCATCGGACGATCATAGGATGTGCTGATAATATTGCGCCGAGCAGGTCAATCGATCTCCAAAGAAGCGCATTTAACATGTTCTAAACGGATACTGTTCTAAGTAATGGTTTAATTTGAAAGAACTGATGTTGCTAATAACATGAATTACATTGAAAGTCGTCAAAATGGCATCGATTGATAGCTTGTCACTCCCACTGGATTACCGGACGTAAACTAGCGCCATGACATTTAAGGTGGGTACACTGCTAAGAAAGTCCATTTGGCTCTATACTCTTTAACTAATTGTAGAAGTTGTTTGATAAATAGATTTAGTTCTAATATTTATAATATTAAGACCTCCGTCCGCATATGTGTTTAATAGTGATTCTCTTTTCAAAGCTTCGGGTTCACTGTTCCAAAGAAATGGAAATTCCAATTTCTTCAATTTTTTCCACCTTGCTTGGTATTGAAGTAAGAATCCCTATGTATCAAAAGGAACTGCACATCATAGATTGCAGAGTGACACTTGCCCCCTAAACGATAATTCCTTCCTACTATATAAGTTCACACATTTTTAGAAATAATTTTCCCGAAGTCTTTTTATCGGCGTCTGTCGTACCTATATACACGCCGTATTTTATTTGGATATCACTAGTTCATTTTAGACCAGCAGGTTCAACTGAGAGGACACGGGTTCGAATCCTGTGCTGCGGTGATAAACTTTGGGCAAGTTTTTCACTCTACATTGCTCCAGTTCACTCAGCTGTATAAATGAGTACCTGTCTATGCATGTGTTATGGTAATGCAATGTTTAAAATGCAGTCAGGCAAGCTTGATAAAGATCTCACAAACTGTAAGGGAGTCATCAAACCAAATTTCACATACACATATGTAATTATTAACCACACATGAAGCATTGCTATAGGTACTGATTTGATACATGTAACATAATATCTTTGTAAACATTGTAAGAAAAACTTGATCATTTCATTACAAATTTCATGTTTGCAGAATCATTGATTTTATAGTCAGAGAAAAACGTTTGCAAAGTAATTCATGACATACTTTGTTGTATCCTGACCAAACATTCACAGAGTCAAAAAGTCAAGGTTTGTAAGTAAACTGATGAGATATTTTGTTGTTGTCCACGTGTCTCCACTCAGTCAGTCTTTTTGTTTCCTCTTTCTGTCCTAGTACTGCACTACTGGTCTAATGCCAGAATCTTTCACCTTGGATACATCGAACCATTCCAATAGCCTAATCGGCGTTACTGTTCTTTTAAGCATCAGTTTGATGTGTGCGACCAACAAGGTGGTGATTGCTGCCAACATCCGCTCCTCTTCTAAAACGTACATCTTGTAAGGATTGTCGCCACTTGCCAGTGATGCGAAGGTGGTCAATTTGTTTCTTTTCTCTTTGGTTAGGTGAGATCGAAGTAAGTTTGTGTATTTCTTTGTATGCAAATAGGATGACAAAGTTGTTAATACCACAGATTTCTATCAGTCGAGTATGGCACAATGTAAGTACAGCATGTGACAGTAGCATATGACACAATGTAAGTACAGCATGAGAGAGTAGAGTAAGGCACAGTGTAAGCGTGGCACGTGACAGTAGAGTACGGCGTAATGTAAGTACATCATGTGACAGTAGAGTATAGCACAATGTAAGTTCGCCATATAACAGTAGAGTATGGCACAATGTAATTATACCTTGTGACCGTAGAGTATGGCACTATGTAAGTATGGCATATGACATTCGAGTACGACACAGTGTAAGTACAGCATGAGTCAGTCGGATACGGCATAATGTCATTATTCATGTGATAATAACGTGAAATGAGTATGGTCCAGTGTGAGTACACCATGTGACAGTAATGAGACAGTAGAATATGGGAAAATGTGACTATGTCATGTGATGATAGAGAGTGCAGCACAGTACAAGTTCATTATGTGATGACAACTTATTCTGTTATTACTTGTTATATGACTTTTCTTGTATGCAACATACATGTCTGACCTGAGTGTTGTTGTATATAATCGACATGTTTGTCCGATATCTATATAGTTGTATGTAATAGACAGCTCCATACTAAGTTAGCATTGTTGTACATAACAGATAGGTGTGATGAAAGTGAGTGTTGCTGTGTTCAGAGATGGCAGTGCCAAAGCTGAGGTGATTGGCACAGGGGGTGTAGAATAGGAGAATTCTCATTACTTCTTCAGCTTTTTTACACGGATAAACAATGTTTCTATTAAATTATATTGAGTGTTTATTTGCTTTATATGTTGTATTCATGTGTTGTTATGGTATGTGCGACAAATTTGTATACGAGCTATCTGATACAGATTGATACTGATTCTTACAGAATTATATGTCAAAAATACAGATTGCATCCCCAAAATTGCAGG
>JAODUO010000651.1:0-10000 GCA_025642075.2 Ridgeia piscesae
TTGCTAGGAAACACAGGACACTACTAAGATTGTGATCTTATTGCCTAATTTGCACTAGGCTGTTAACTGCAATTAGTAAAGCAGTCCTCTGTTGTACTTTGATCATGATGTTTACAACCCTTGCAGGTAACAATGCAGGCTATGGGCCAATGTAAGGTTCTAAATGTTTTTCACTCATGTAACTATTAATTTTAATCATGGGATCAGTGATATTACTACCTGCTGTCACGAGACTATTCTGACCCCCAACTAAAACAAATGTGTGCTTGTTTGTCATTTGCAAAGCAAAACTGCAAATTTTTAAAGGTGAGATCCACATTTGGGTACATAATGTTTTGGGGGATAAAAAAAAACGTTGTCGGTTATTTAGAAATGTATTAATCTGTCAATTTTTTAATATCGGACACTAGTGACTTATTATGCATGTCAAAACAATTACTAGTAAAAGATTGATTGTGTATTGTATATTTTGACCATGCATATTCTACAGCAATAACAGCAGAGGCATACATGAAGTTATACAATATTCTACTGCCTAAATTAAAATACTAAATGTGTTCCCAGGTAATATTGCCCAATTGACTTGGGTTGTGATGGGCAATGTCATTGGATAGACACATTAACATACCTAATAGTGACACTATGTTAAGTGTGATTGATTCTGTAGCATGTTTTATTGTTGTTATACTCATTATTTCATAGAAAGTTGTGCGATGCACATATGTACAGATGTTACCAGAAACAAATACAATGATACCATACTCATAATGACAATAATATTTTACTAACCTGCATGGCTGCTTCTCGCCATTTCCTACTTGTCGTTCTGGTCTCTGGCTTCGATGATAAAATGCATATAAACAGCACATCCTCAGCTTGCATAATGTCAAAAACAGTGTCCTCATGTAATGGCCAAGATTAACTTGTAAGCAAACTAGTGTTCAACAGACAGTATTCATAAGTCAACAGCTATGTCCCAATTCTCTGCTGTGATGCAAAAACCTTGGTAAATTTTTTTTTCACTCTACATTGCTCAGTTCACTCAGCTGTAAAAATGAGTACCTGCATGGCTATAGATAGTGGTGGATATGTGTACGGGGTAGCTTTCGCGCATTAATTATAGCATATCGCTGGATGCTTCCCAGAAAAGTTGAGATGGTATATCTGATTGAACAGGTCTGTCAGGGAAATAAAGTGTAAAGCGCTTTCAGCAATCCTGAGGATTGGTTACTGCGCTAAATAAGATCTTCCCTTTATAAATTAGCAGCTAATAAAACCAGAGTTTTTTCTTGAATGATTTAAATCGGTTGATTTATGGGTTAAATCAATTACATTATATACGGTAGTGTTTTATTGAAAGCAGTTAACAGTCTAATTTAAATAATAACATAAATTTGTGTTTTGCTGTTTCTGTTAATTAATTCCAAGTAATGCCTGTAATATGACTGACAGTTCTTGACTGTTGTTGGCTAATTAGCGAGTCACTCTAATTTGCATATGACGACGAGTATTGTTTAAAATAAACGTCATACGCATGCATGGTCGTAGCTGTCATTTCTTTTTATGTCATTATCTTGAAGAAGGTTATTCCACCACCGGCGACTGTCTATGTCAGAAACAAAAAGTTTACTTGTACCTAGAGACTCGAGCTATTTTTAGCAACCAACGAACCGGCGTTGGTTGCTATGCATAGGTCTAGGTACAGCTCGCCGGCGAACTGTTGACCTAAATCCGTGGATTATATAAACATTCTTTATTTCACATTAAATAATACTGTCCACACATATTTTTACTTTATTACATTCATATTTCTTATTACATTTAAACTTTGCTTAGGTCACATTCGTATATTATACAGACGATGAAATACAACTGTGGAACTAAATTGTAGTCGTAACGATACACGTTGGTACTCTGTAAGTGCCGAGTCGGCTTGGCAACAACAAGCTGGTTTCGGCATGTAATTTCCTACGCGCCGCTTCACCTTCCAAATAAGGAAATCGTGTCCGGTTTTCCCTCTCAGTTCACCAAACATTACTTTGTCGCTGCGTACTTATATGCAAACAAATCGGCCAAAGGTGCACCTGTGGCTTTGATCGAGACTTATTTTTTTTATGTTCAGTGTCTCTTTGTGATCGTCACGTTTGTAATTAGGCTTGCAATCGGCGTTTGAAAGTGACCACCGCAGACTCTTGTCGAACTTTCCGCCGGCGGACACGCCAACTTCATCATCTCTAACCTGCTTTTTCGGCAGGAATCCTTTCCTGGAAGTATGTGAAAAGTTGCTTACTAACAATCATAGTATATCTATTAGCTATACAGTGCATTAAATTGTTTAATTATGTTTGTTTTAATGCGTTTGGCCCGTTTTTGCGAGAGCTATGCTGCGTCGCCTATCGACTGGCGGCTTCCGGGATTGTAGGCAACACGCCAATCAAACCGGAAAAGGCCCTAGGCAAGATGGCAGCGCCCTGTGTTGAAAGTAGCTCAGTTTAAAAAAATATTAAAAATATACCGTGACGCTGTGCTTGTCAAATTATGGTGACAAGTGCTGTAAATTATATGTTCTTATGTTTGGGCTGTGGTTGTTCAGCCGCTTCACTCCCCCTTTAAGTCAGCGGCAGAATCGACTACTGGTCAGATCGCACCGCCGGCCAGACGAGATGTACCACACTGTGCTGAATTGGCAGCAATGCCAGCAGAGCAAAGGAAACTCAAACTGTGGCTACCGAACACCTCAAACGTCATCCGCCGATGTAACCTGAAGCGGTTACGCAAAACCATACTACACGCCATGCGCCGAAAAGCCCGGACGCGAAAAGCCCGGACGTGTGCTTTAGAAGACGCTGTCGCTAATTGTACTATCGAGGGTTGCGCCGAAAATTGATGTCCACCTGTCGCCGTCGCAATCCGGATTCCAACGCGAACTACGGATGATTCGCTTTCAACTTGCCGACACCTCACTCGAACAGCGCGTCTCAACAGGCGATCGCCAAGCATTCGCGACTTCTATCGGCACCGCCTCAGCCCTGTGATCTTCACGCTCTTCTTCGAAGCTGCTCTGCATGATCTTTGGTCACGCCTCCCGACACGCCCGCCAGCCGCCGCCACCTTACCCCTCGACGTTGAATACGCCGACGACACAGATTTGATAAGCCCATCTCGTGCATTCCTCGACGACATCGACACAACGTCAACAGACTGGAGAGGGGAAGAGTAGCGTATGACACGCAAACTGGCGTCGTACTCGGGGAAGCGGAAGACGTCGATCGCCGAAAACAACTCGCCAACGTCGCCTTCCGCAAGCTGTGTACAAACCAACATATGTCCAATTAACACAACATTACTTTTTATTCCAGACCAACTAGGTCAACTGCCTCGCTTGGTCGCCAGGTGGTAGCACTACGCGTTATAGCACCATATTATCTTCTTGTCGAAGTTACGCACTCAAGCGAGAGTCGATTGAGAGAAACTAAGTTCAGCGCCGATGTCATGGACCGGACGTATCCCGTGACAACATGTAGCAGTGAACCCATTAATTGTGTTGCCTTTCCGAAGTAATCGAAGTTTAGGAATAATCGAGCTTTAGGGTCTGAGGTCATTTAAAGATGTGTTTCAACTGATCGTACAACTTATGTAGTTTATGCGTGTGATTTATAAAACAGAACGTCTAACGTAAACGTATCATGTTTTACTAACGATGACGACATTAGTAGCATTGCGTACTTCTTAGACCTTCTTAATGCTTGTTGATATCACATTGGCTAGGAAAAAGAGAGGAAGAACGTTTCGCTGTGATATGCGTAATGTAAAACCGTATGCTACCCTGCTACGTTTTCATTGTTGTGTTTGTTTTGCAAGTATATAGCCCTGTGTATAAACATGTAGTTATCCAACAGTTTTGGATTTATTCACGAGTCTGACGGCCACTTGACTATTTCAGGCCTTCTCATATTATCATGTGCTACATTAACAACATGTATTGTTCTTTATTAGTTCTAACACGTACAACTTTAACGACTGTTGATGTTTCATTGTGTTTGCATTATGTTTGCACTATATTTTCCTGATTATTGAAAATACACTGTTCACTGATAGGTCGCCAATGTATGTCCACGTGTTATGTTTTACTATATATAAATACATATAAAGCTCCTAACCCGGTGTTGCAAGCTATTTCATTCTGTTCATTGTCAAGTCGACCTTTCTATGCTGGCCCTGAGTGTGGACACTGCCAAGGTGTTTGTTATCCTCAGTGGTTATTTTATCGGTGTTTCGGCGGTCATGGGAGCCATAACGTTGTTTCGGCCACGACGGACAACGGCTGTGACTAGTGCATAAAAGGTACCGCAGAAGCTAACACAGAAGTAAAGGTCACTGACATAAAAATTAACAAAAGAACTACGTCAGTCAACGAAGGGAGGAGAATATAAACGTCGTCGTGATGTTCATGTTTGCAAACGTCCCCATTTAGTGTGAATGCAGATGTAAATTACACGGACAACTTAGGGCAACTGGCAACGCCTATTCGGCGCATTTCGGAAACATCAAATAATATTGCTAAGTTGATGGCGATCGTGTTGTCGAGCGTGCATGCGTGATTAAGTGGGTCCGTTCACAGTATGTACTGTGCTTTGCTTCGCGAACCTGTCTTACAATTCAACAACAATTGTTATTATAATGTTATAATAATAAATAAATATAAAGTTCCTAACCCGGTGTTGTGATGTCGTAATCTATTTCATTCTGTTCATTGTCAAGTCGACTTTTCTATGCTGGCCCTGAGGGTGGATACTGCCAAGGTGTTTGTTGTCCTCAGTGGTTATTTTATCGGTGTTTCGGCGGTCATGGGAGCCATAACGTTGTTTCGGCCACGACGGACAACGGCTGTGACTAGTGCATAAAAGGTACCGCAGAAGCTAACACAGAAGTAAAGGTCACTGACATAAAAATTAACAAAAGAACTACGTCAGTCAACGAAGGGAGGAGAATATAAACGTCGTCGTGATGTTTATGTTTGCAAACGTCCCCATTTAGTGTGAATGCAGATGTAAATGACACGGACAACTTAGGGCAACTGGCAACGCCTATTCGGCGCATTTCGAAAACATCAAACAATATTGCTAAGTTGATGGCGATCGTGTTGTCGAGCGTGCATGCGTGATTAAGTGGGTCCGTTCACAGCATGTACTGTGCATTGCTTCGCGAACCTCTTACAATTCAACAACAATTGTTATTATAATGTTATAATAATAAATAAATATAAAGTTCCTAACCCGGTGTTGTGATGTCGTAATCTATTTCATTCTGTTCATTGTCAAGTCGACTTTTCTATGCTGGCCCTGAGGGTGGATACTGCCAAGGTGTTTGTTGTCCTCAGTGGTTATTTTATCGGTGTTTCGGCGGTCATGGGAGCCATAACGTTGTTTCGGCCACGACGGACAACGGCTGTGACTAGTGCATAAAAGGTACCGCAGAAGCTAACACAGAAGTAAAGGTCACTGACATAAAAATTAACAAAAGAACTACGTCAGTCAACGAAGGGAGGAGAATATAAACGTCGTCGTGATGTTTATGTTTGCAAACGTCCCCATTTAGTGTGAATGCAGATGTAAATGACACGGACAACTTAGGGCAACTGGCAACGCCTATTCGGCGCATTTCGAAAACATCAAACAATATTGCTAAGTTGATGGCGATCGTGTTGTCGAGCGTGCATGCGTGATTAAGTGGGTCCGTTCACAGCATGTACTGTGCATTGCTTCGCGAACCTCTTACAATTCAACAACAATTGTTATTATAATGTTATAATAATGCCGTGTTATGTCGGTCAACCCAGCCCAAGCCATATATATTATGCGTTCGCGTCATTTGACATGTATACTGCTGAATACATCACTTTTTAGACAATTATTTGGTAAATACATTTGCTTTCGAGAACCGTTCCCCGTCCAACTCAATCTCGGCTTCTCTGGGAAGCATCAAGCTGCGGTTCAATTAATGCGCGTAGATTATTCGTGTACCCACCCCTGTCTATAGCCGTATATTGATTTATTACATTATGTATACAACTGATCGAGTGAACTGGAGCAATATAGTGAATAAACGTCCCTAAGGTTTGACACGACAGCACACGATTCGAACAAAGGTTCTCGTGGTCGATAGTCGGAAGCTCTAGCTACTGCCCAACTACCTATTAGGTGTTCGTAACACGCAAGCAATAACATTATATTGAAGATAATATCAGCATATATTTACCTGTTGTAATAAACACACCTACATATAAAGATCACAAAATGTACACTGTAAGCGAAACTTTCAACATGTAAACGCTAGTATTGGCGTTTGAGTTGCCTTGTTCCCACGCTCTTAACATAATAAAAATAAATGTAACTGATTCAGTGAATGACTCCTAATAGTCCTTAACAGTCGATCAGTGGTGTCCTCTGGGGCGTGGGTAATTGTGCATCGCGACAGGAAACCTTTAGATAGTCAAGTGTTCCTTGAGTGCTTGACACCATATTTCAAAGTATGGAACAACGTATTTAAACAACCACTCCGTGTGCAACATCCGTATGTCTCCTTCTATATGTGTACTTACTCGGTCAGTCGTGTGCTGTTGACCAGTTGCACATTCTTCTTCAATTGTACTGCCAGAACGTTCTCCTTTATCGTCAGTTTTATTGTTATGATATCATTCGCCTCTGTATTGATTTTTAAGTAATATTTTTAATTTATATTATGTATCGATGGACTAACACATATTGATAATGCCATTTTATGTTTATTGCTGCTGATTCCAACCGTGAAATGTAATTTAGAAGTGTGTATAACTGTAGACATGTGTTAAAGAAGAAGAATAGCGTGTCCTGAATTGAGAACAAATAACCTAGTACCTGTTCACGACAACCTTGACCAAGAAATGACATGAATGGATGACATAAGTTATGGGTCAAGCAACAATAACCGTGGCGGTCCTGACGTCAAACTTCGGTTATCGGATCAATTATGGGGCAGTAACTGTGACATTGTCAAAGGGGACACGCTGGGTTTATTGACAGGGCAATAGGAGCCGTTGATGTGAGCAATTAATTATGTTGGAACGGGGATGTTTTCTCTACAAACGTTAACACCTGCAAGAAATCCTACAGGTGTTTTATCTTTCCAATCAGCATCTTGGGTTGGTCGTTAGATATTCGTTACGCATGCTACTGTGTGGCATGCGCATACTGTACAGAAACACTTCCGGCAAATCACTTGATTCTATTACGCAGCTGAATAATATATGCAATGCAAATTTAAAACCAGGCATCGTTGGGGAATATATTGCACGAGTGGCGCCACACGGTGAGATATAATCATATTTATTATTGTAAAGAAGTTTTTGTTTTAGTAATTTATAAGAAATAAGGATTGGACATCGTGTTCTTAAATTGAGATATTCGACTCTGACATAGGCCTACAGTATTCCTATTATTCATAATATTCATATTACTGTTCTTATTATGTTTAATATGTTTAATATTCGTATTATTCTTATTATTCTCATTATTACTTCTTCTTCGTGTTCTTCTTCTTCTTCTTATTATTATTATTAGTAATAGTAGTAGTAGTAGTAGTAGTAGTAGTAGTAGTAGTAGTAGTAGTAGTAGTAGTAGTAGTAGTAGTAGTAGTAGTAGTAGTAGTAGTAGTAGTAGTAGTAGTAGTTGTTGTTGTTGTAGTAGTAATAGTAGTAGTAGTAGTAGTAGTAGTAGTAGTAGTAGTAGTAGTAGTAGTAGTAGTAGTAGTAGTAGTAGTAGTATATCACAACGGACCCCTCCTTACGGACATTTTTGCTACAATGACACATACACGAACACTTCACGGGGACGAGATCTATGCCTGTCTACAGAGAAAGAGTAGCGCGACTACATGTTCGTATCCGTTTCGCGTTGGTCGAATTTGATTTTGCACATGTTCAATGGTAAACATAGTTAGAAGAACACAGCAACGACTGGTGACTCGTGCATGCGACGGTTTCGCCCGAGCTGACCAATGTACGGCAATGTGTCGCTGTCGAAATTGATGTGACGGTTAGTCTCCCTTATTCGACTAACTTCGGAGGCGACCCCTAGTGTTTGTATATAAATATCCTCTAGGGCGTGTGTAATTGTGCAACGCAGCAGGAAGCCTTAAGGTAGGCAAGCGTTTCTTGAAGATGAGGCACCATATTTCACAGCAATTGTCCGGGCCATCATTGTCGTCTCCGTCGTCGCGGACTACGCTATATAAGGGCTTCGTTGACAGCAACGTCTCCAGTTGTAAGTACACAGACAAGATGGCCGCGGTCAAGAAGTTGCTTGTGGTGTTCGCCATTTGCTGTTTGTTTGTTGCGTTCGTGGCAGCCAGCGGAGACGACGACGATGACGACGATGACGTCACTGTAGCCCCTCCGCCGGTCCGCTGGCTTGTCGGGGCGTCTCTTGTTATGGTCGACCACTTCGAGATCGACAGTAAGTAAGGGTGTATACTACTACTACTACTACTACTACTACTACTACTACTACTACTACTACTACTACTACTATCTACTACTACTACTACTACTACTACTACTACTACTACTACTACTACTACTACTACTCTACTATCTACTACTACTACTACTATTACTACTACTACTACTACTACTACTACTACTACTACTACTACTACTACTACTACTACTACTACTACAACAACTACTACTACAACTACTACTACAACTACTACTACAACTACTACTACTACTACTACTACCACTACTACTACTAAATACTATTGCGATGCTAGCATATATAATTATGTCAATAATAGAATAGAAAAATCCATATATCAATAGTTCAATCTATAAAATATCGAAATATATTACATTATCGTTACATCGAATATCTCGGTGCTTCAACTCTTTAGCAAGTAAAACGTCTCACGTGTCATCTCCTACATTATTTTATCTGCACTGGATTAGTTCTTCGTCGATCGCCGCCTGAATTACATTATATTATAATGTTGTGCGTACGCGTTTATATATGTTTGTTATATTATGTTTTATACCAGAATGGTTCCTTCGTAATTGTTGACTTTTTATAATATAGAGTCGTGTTATTTGGTCGTCTTTCTAGAATAGTAATATTGTTTACCGCGCTCAGTCAACGCAATTGGTAATAGCTCTTTTATATGCATCATACCAAAGAGGTGTTGAGTTACCTGTAGGCATACTATTGAAATCATCTGACAAACCATAACTGAAATCGTCTGACAAACCATTATTGGAATCATCTGACAAACCATTATTGGAATCACCTGACAAACCATTATTGAAATCATCTGACAAACCATTATTGAAATCATCTGACAAACCATTATTGGATTCACCTGACAAACCATTATTGGAATCATCTGACAAACAATTATTGAAATCATCTGACAAACCATTATCGAAATCATCTGACAAACCATTATCGAAATCATCTGATAAACCATTATTGAAATCATCTGACAAACCAATGCATTGTTATCAGTTAGATCGAATTGGTAAACATTCGATGTAACCAAGCAAGAGTGACCCCCGTTTGTACTCTCACCATGCCTTCACTTCTCCCTAGATTCTTTGATTTGGGCGCTTGCCACGTCCCGAATAAGCTATGCCAATCTGAATGTTGTGTTTATGCTGGTGTTAAATCATCGCAGCGACGACGATATTTCAGTCAATTTTTGTCATGTGATGTGCATTAGTGTAAGGCTTGTTGAGTCTCTCTTTGCTCAGCTTTCCATATTAACAAAAGCCACGTATACCCTGAGTGTGGTGATGGTAGTTTTACATGTCTTAAGGCATCTTTCAAACGTCACGCTGTTTGGCTAAGGTTGTGTGTTTGCTGATTTCATATGAATTTAATAGTAATTAATTGACCTATCCTTAGATCGAGATAGATCCTCATATTCCATTGTGTTTGGTTTATTGTCATGTCTTTTATGGTGAATT
>JAODUO010000651.1:15000-37500 GCA_025642075.2 Ridgeia piscesae
TCTTTACCTATCGTAAACAGAGAGGCCCATCTTCACAAACTGAATAACGAGTCCAATCACCTGTAATTATTTAAATCATAAAAAAATTGATTCTAAGACTGGTTATAACGGCACAGAAGCAAAACTATTGAGTGCACTACTGCATACTGTTCTCTGCGCTTGCGCGCGCATGCGCAATACCCCTTCCCGCGGGGTACTTGAGGTCCATAACGGCGGCACAGATCTCCATTGGTTCCTTCTATACGTCCGGCTCAAATGCGTTGTTGTCTCCAATGGCATAGTACACGCCTCCAGGGGCGCCACTCACGAACAGCGTCTCGATCTTGGTGACGATTGCAGCAACAGTCGGCCGGGAGGCGGCGCTGTCTCCCCAGCACGGCTGTATCACCTGCACGAACCTACACAGCACAACATTCGTCGTTCTCGATATGCGTTATACAACATTATTGAACATTATTGATTTAGTGTTGCCAGTAATACATGAGGATAGCGTTTTCTGTTCACAGAGAAACTGTACGATGCACAGGACTGTGGGAAGTCCAGGAAGGGTAATGCTGCGATGAGTGCTGCTAAGCCTTGATATAGTAACAAAGAATGATTGATCTGAAACCATTCCAATTCAAGTCCGACACCATTAACTGTAGTCTCAATTAGTATGTACGTATGAAGTCAATTAGCAGTTTGGCTAAACAACAACGTCATTATTGAATTCAGGTTGTTGCTAACCCACCCTCTCGGCAAAGAGCCCAGTTGTACTATTGCAGTATATATATATATATATATATATATATATATATATATATATATATATATATATATATATATATAATATATACACACACGCAGTATATGTGCAACCTGTCATGAACTCCTGGTGGTCTCTGGTTTTAACCCACTAAATATCTTGTTGTCTGCTGACGGAGTTACTTCCACGTCGGTTGTATACAGTACAAACCTGATATAATTGAACCCACTTGGGACTTGGATTAGCAAACACTGAATGAGCACGCATACATAGTCTTGGTGAAATGAGTATGCATACATACAACTGGTGAAATAAACGTACATGTTGTCTGGGCAGTGTGTCGGACGAGACATCCGGTATCCGTTGGCCAGCTGCTTCTTCAGCTCTCTGCTTCTGATGTCGGGGTAGGGAGCGCCACCTGGAAGACACCAATGACATTGGCGTAAGTACCATATGAAGGGAGGCTGACACTGAGAATAGAAAGACAACTTATCTGTCGTGACAGCGGTAACGATGACATTATACATTACGAATACTTGTTATGTATTGGCTAGACATATCTTCTGTATGCCAATATGCTACTTCGTTGGTGTCAATACTGGTTTGCTATTTAACTGTCGTGACAGCGGCAACAAAGACAATGCGAGCAAACAATATCATAGTAAACTCTAGTACACGCCAACGTGCAGTTATCAGTTATTTATTTAAACGGGCCTTTTATTCATGAACATTGACCTTCATTGAATGTTGTCGTATGATTTGCCCTTTGATGTTTTAATTTATTATTTATTTATTATTTACTTTTTTGTGCCGTTTTTATTATCTCAAATTTATAGTTCTCTAATTTTTTAAATATAATTTTAGTTCTTAATGATGGACATTTAATGCCACGTTTTTGCTATTGTTGTTTTCTAACAGCGTCTTCGAACAGGGTAACCTTGATTTATGCCGTTTTTATTGTTATTATGATTATCATCTCGGTAGTGGTAATTACGGTTTTGCCGGCGTGTTTGCATCCGTTGACGAGATGTTGTCTCTGTTAATCGCGTAATAACGTTCTCCTGCCGTGTTTTGTATTGCTACCAGAGGTCACGTGACCCTTGCCGCTCACCTTTGCTGAATATCTCCCACAGTGTAACACCGAACGCCCAGACGTCCGTCTTGGGGTTGTACTTCCTTCGCTGACCCGGGGACAGGTTCAGTTGCTCCGGGGACATCCACTTCACAGGAATCGCCTCCTGAAATTACACGCGGGTAAGTATTTCTGATGCTGCGGTCCTGATAGCCAAATCTTGAATCTCGCAGAATCGCCGATTATTCGTATCTTGTTTGTTGACATAGGTTTGGCGATTTAATTAAGGCCACTTAACTCAATTCATCCTCGCAAGCGAGGGTTCGTTGCATCCCTCTAAACATACCCCCGTCTGATTGTCTTTGAAAACCATGTGAGTGACCTATACAATTACAGCAATTTACTTCGCCAGTCATTACAGCGTCAGCCGTGCGAACACCCCAAATACCAGCCGCCCCGCCCCGCTCCCCCCAACATTAGAAGTTCGGAACACGTTGTTGGTGGGAATCTTAATATAATGACACATTCCTAGACATTGCATGTAACACGAGCAGCGTGTGGCTGAAATCATCCAACACGATATCACATATCTGGAGGCCGACCACATTCCGTGTGGACATTTTCACTGGCTGACGTTAAAAGAAGACTTTCTCAAAGGGAGGTGCCAGGGATATAGTGAAGGCTGATGCTAACGCAATCAGCCGCATCGAGCCCTGGTTCGATCCAGTACAATCGCTTACATATTTTCTTTATCCTCAAGGAAATTCTAGCACAATACACTAACAAATTCTATATAATTCTGTATAATTGTATGCAAACACATATCAATTTAAAGACATACTTTAAATGAACACATTCAATGGAACAAAAGTTGCGTACGTCAACATTGTCGCCCGCTTGCACCTCGCCTCTCATTGGGCCAAAGCCGGCCACCTTGGCAACGATTCCGCCGACGTTGTCACTCTTCAGCAGGACGTTGCGGACCCCAAGTCGTCGGTGCACCAACTGTTGAGAGACATACGTTGTATTATGCAGTGGTTAACTCTTACATCAACATCGTACACGTTGCATTATAATGTGCCATCGATCGCGACCGAGAACCAATTTCACGAAGAAACAGTTATTCATGATCGTGTTTCCCTTGGGTAAAATTATGGGCGGTAGGGTGAGCTGAGCAAGCGCTGGAAATGCGACCCGATATCATGGGGTCTGCATGGGCGCACGACACCAGAACTATGTTTAAATTATCCTCAAAATGGTGCATTATGAAGTGTGGTTTAACCTATTTTCTGATATATATTGACGAAATAAAGTTCACTTTAGCACGTAAACGTGTTTGTAGCATTATTCGCAAATAGCCAGCCAGGACACGGGAGATAGCCATTCGGCATGTTTTGGACGATGTACTTTAGAAAACAACTGCTACTTTGCCCACCTCCTTCATCATGTCGCAGGGGAAACAACGTAATATATCAACTACAGGTATTCTGAAGAGGGTGTACACTTGATGTACCACGCGCGATATGCCTTACAGAGAAGTTACTACCAACAAACACCAAATGGTAAAATAAATGTGTTAGTTTCAAATATTTTACCAGCAGCGATGCTATATGTTCTCACCTTGTGTGCATGCAGTTCTTGCAAGCCTCGAGCGATGTGCAGACTGAACGTGATCATCTTGTCTTCCAAGTCTTCCGTTACTTTAGGCTGGCTGATCAACCAACTTCCGAGAGTACCAAGATCACACAGCTCAAACAGCAAGATGGGTCCTGTGTGATTACAGACATGATCAGCGCTTGTAGAGATTGACCCCAAAAATGTTACCCACAAAAATACTAATTACAGTTAATAACTGTTCATATTTGGTTCACATTAAATTATGTTTGTACATGATCATTCCACAAAGTTTGCAGGTTGTAGGTCAAATCGTCCGACATTTATGTTCTCTCCAACATGTGTTCCAAATGACCCCCTGAGCGTTGCAGGCACACTTGCAAGCGGCACGCGAAATTTTCAATGACACGAACGCATTCATCTATTGGGATTGCCCTGATCCTGGTTGTATTTGTGTGGGGGTTGTTTTCGTACACTCGATCCTTCAGATAACCCCAAATGTAAAAATATGGGGTTTACTTCCGGTCAGTGGGGCGCCCACTCAATGTCACACCTCTTACTGACGAGTCTATCCCAGAATCGCTGCCATGGCAACAATAGAGAATTATTGGTGGAAGTGTGAGGTGTGGCCCCATCTGGTTGAAACCATTGTTCATCTTTAGTGATGCTCCTGCGTCGGCCCAATGCTGCCCAAAACTTTATAAGCACCATAGCACTCAATGTTCACCTTGACAGACTGTCCATTTTCATCCTCTAACCAGAATAGAGCGATGATGCCGTATTTCGATATGACCACCCACGATGTGCATTTTGTTTAATGTAATGTAGAACGTCCTCCGGCGGAGCTGTATCGTATCGTTGCTTAAATGGCCTGAGAGAATAAAGTGCGCTTCATCCGAGAACCACATATCGTCCAGGGGGCCATTTGGAACATATTTTGGAAAGAACATAAAAGTCGGACTTTTAGACCTACTAACCGGAAACGTTGTGAAATAACCACGCATAAACTGATGTTAATGTGTACGAAATATACAATAATTCGCTGAACACATGTAGAAGTTATTACCATTTCTATGGGTGGCATTTGGTTTGCGTCACCCTGTATAATTGCATAATACGCACATTTACGTTTGCATAATACAAATATTCAATGGCTGCATGTTTCTACAACAAATAGTATTTCGCTGGTCTCTGTAATGTAGTGGTATTTCCATTACGTAGACCCTGTGTGTGTGTGTGTGTGTGTGTGTGTGTGTGTGTGTGTGTGTGTGTGTGTGTGTGTGTGTGTGTGTTATATATATATATATATAATATATATATATATATATATATATATACATATATATATATATATATATATATATTATATATATATATATATATATATATATATGTTTGTATATTAAAATGATATATATATATATATATATATATATATATATATATATATATATATATATATATATATATATATATATATATATATATAAACACATGTGTAATATGCAACAAGACGAGCATACCAAACAGAATAGAGGTACCCGTACCTTTGGGAATAGCACCAAGACACAAGAGGATGTTCTCGTGTTTCGGACAAGCCGTGGTCCAAAAATTCATCTTGGCTGTCATCAGTAATTTGCTTTCAGCATTGCCACCACCTGGACATAATATTGGTTTATGATCAATGTCTTAGGAGAGAATTATTGGACAAATAAACTCATTTCAATTTCAAGCAATATTATTCCAATTAAGTAACGATTAATGAAACAGCGGACGTTAATTGTACGTCGTATGTATGTACTTATTCGAGAGAAAGAGAGTGAGGAAATGAGTGATTTTGTATTAGTGAGTGTGTACATCATTGCGTACATGTGTGCATGTTCCTGCATGTGCATGCGTATGAGTCTTTGTTGTGTTATTTGTAATGTGATATAATATTTTAATCAGCTAATTAGAGTTTTTATTATCTCTGTACTGTAAAGCGCCATAGAAAACGATGTGATTATGGCGCTATGTAAACGTCATGTCATATTATTGCTATTACTACTGTGTGTGCCAGCACGCGTTCGTGTAGGTTTGATACGTATATATCATAATTATTGTTGTATAATTCACAACAAACAACATATAAAACTAGATCAATCCACGTAAAATATATATCCCAAAAATGACTTCTTCGCTGGTTATTACCATATTAGCAAGGCCGCAAAATTAATGGAACAGAATTTACTTTTAAGTGTCTTAGCGACGATGTTCTGTCGACCTCCCTTCGACTTCAACGTCGCCGAGTGGATGTCAGCGAAACGTCCTTTGGCGTTGGGCAGCTTGTCTCCTAGGACGACGTTGCCTGCGGGGATCTTCCAGTCAGCAACGTCGTCGGTGACCATGTTGCCGTAGAGGGAGATGTCATCATCGTAATCGTCATCGTAGTCGGCGTCGACGCCACCATACTTTGGGTGAAGTTCAAATTATAAATATGCATTTCGGTGGCACGAAACAGGAGAGAACCAAACTATGTTGTCTCGCTAAGTTTGAGCATTACTGATAGTTCTGTTTGTAACATGCTTCCATGTACGCACGCACATAAGCACGCACGAAGCACGAACCCACTCACACGCACACGCACACGCACACGCACACGCACACGCACACGCACACGCACACGCACACGCACACGCACACGCACACGCACACGCACACGCACACACACCACACACACACACACATACACATACACACACACATATATATATATATATATATATATATATATATATATATATATATCAATATAATAATAATAATTGTAACATTTTTATAGCGCTTGTATCCTTGAATATTTAAGCTCAGAGGTGCAGCAACAACAACAACATAAACGGGAACAGACAAAAGTCGTCATTGAAGCATGGAACCGCCGAAAATGTATATCAGAAAAGCATTATCAAATATATGTTTTGTGCTTTTTACGAAAGGTGGCTATAGTTTGAGATGATATAATTATAATAGGAGTAGATTCCAGATTGTTGGTGAACTACAGAGAAAGAACGTTTGCCATATTGCTTAGTATTAGGATACAAATATATAAATGAGGTAACTGTAGAGAAAGCATACATCAATTGCTAAGACCTAGCCTGCTGTGCAATAATGTTCACTACTGTTTGCTTTCTTTGGCCAATCTGTGAGATTTGCCGCATTAAACCATACTCACCACGTTAGCTTTGAAACGAACTTGATTTGAAGAAGTGTTCCCTCTGTTGCCCCAATAGAGTTTGCTCTGTGCAAGTGTTCGGTTGAAGTCGGCGAAGCTGTCTGGGATGTAAGGTCTGTCCTGTCGACGTCTCGTTATGAAGAACAGGATGAGAAGGATGATCAACACCAGTAGCAACAAGATCACTGCAAGCACATGCAGGATGTGTATTACTCGCCACATACAGGGTGCCAATCAAACGATTAATGTATCAATATAAATACGTGGAACAGTGGTCGTGATGGTTAGTGATGGTTAGATTATGTTTGTTGTCATCACTGAAACGTTAAGAGCTTTCTATTGCTGTTTCATGAAAAATATTTTTGAAATGAAACAAACAATAATGTGTATATTGTTGGATATCCAGTTATTAGGAATGTTCGGTTTGCTATACATTATATATATATATATATATATATATATATATATATATATATATATATATATTCACAAACATATATAATATATATATATATATATATATATATATATATATATATATATATATATATATATATATTATAATGCTATGTCATTTATAAACTAATTTATAAATAATAATATATATATATATATATATATATATATATATATATATATATATATATATATATTAGTTTATACAACATGACAAGCGTTACACATTTTTGGTGCTTAGTAAGCGAAAGAAAAAACGACAAATAGAATAGCTCCCAATTATAAGTTTGCTGTAGTCTGATTTTAAATAGTGACCAATTTTATATTGCTAAAACTGACATTCAACGTATTCCAACGTTTGGATCCATATACAATTAATGACATACATTCATCATTTCGTGGTCGAAGCGTTGATTTTGATTTCTTAAAATGTTTAACAAATAACCATTGAATATTCGACGGTAATACATATACAATGGTACGTTGTTGTCGATGTTCTTTGACATTATAATGTATGTTATCAGAACACGCAATATAATGTAAGGATACTATGGAATAAACTTAATATCTGATACAGATTTGTTGTCTGTGACACAACAGTCGTACGTACCAATCACTATTCCCACGATAACTCCAATCGATGGACCTCCCGTTTTGAGATCATCAAGTTTAGGTATGCCTGCAAACAGGTTTTTCAATTATAGTTTCATTAACTTCTATCGATATTAAGGAAATATTTGAAGATTCAACAAAATCGTAAACATCGTTGTCGTTATTCTATTCTGTGGATGAATTTTAATCAAATCTGGTAAAAGAGATCTTAAGTTTAGGCAAGTAGATGGGGTACTAAAAAGTATAGTCACAAAACGATTACATTGTCGCCATGTATTGTTGATAAGTTTATTCCGTAACGTTTACATAATTGCTCGAAGTTATTGGCGAAGAGTCAGAGACAGACAGTTCAAAGAACTACATACACCTTATTCCCTGGGAGGCTTGTTCAGTCGAAGGCAATTATCTTGGAAGGATTCATCTACGATACAATTAATACGCATACGTTGCGTACAAATTCAACACTCTCTATAACCGTGTACTCTTTCATACAACGGCAGGGTGAACTGATGCAACATAAAAGTGGAAGAATTTGGCCAAGTTTCGATTTGACAATGCATAATTCTAACCCGAATTGATTCGTTTCAGAGTCCAAAGTTCTCATGAAGGCTCCACTGAGTGTTACAAGTTATCACAAACAATTTACAACTCTACTTACATTGATCTATCCCTTTCAATCCCTTCAGAACACCAAGCTGAAAATAAGATGTTTGCCATATTATATCTAACGTTAGTGAAGGCATGGTCGGAGAGCCTGTTTGAGAAATGGTTAATTTATCGTATGTTGGTTGAGGGTCAGGTGAAGGAGATATTTGTTGGAAATATAGCCGTTGTGGATCTCAATATATATCATGAAATGAATGCTTTTGTTTAGTCAACAAGACCTTCAATAAGTATAATTAAACGTGTTATATTTTAGAATCGACATAATGTACTTCGCAAAAACAAACTACATATAGACAATCGCTACTGTATATGCATAAATAAAGGAATATGACCTTACTTTAATTTCCAAGGTATTGGACAATCCGGCTTGGTTATAGATGGTCACTTTGACTCGTATAGGGTGCTCAACAATGTTCACGAGCCAACAGTGGTCGAAATGGAACACTTGATGTCGGAGGTAGCAGCCGTTGAACGGTGTACACACGCACGAACCGTCGTCTTCACATTGTTTGGCGTTCTACAAGAAAACATAGTATACAGATCGACAGATCGACAGATCGACAGATCGACAGACCGACAGACCGACAGACCGACAGACCGACAGACCGACAGACCGACAGACCGACAGACCGACTGACAGATAGACAGATAGACAGATCGACAGATCGACCGACCGACCGACCGACAGACCGACAGACCGACAGACCGACAGACCGAAAGACCGAAAGACCAAAAGACCAAAAGACCAAAAAGACCAAAAGACCAAAAGACCAAAAGACCAAAAGACCAAAAGACAGGTATCGAGACTGATACCGAGACCGATACCGATACCGAGACCGAGACCGAGACCGAGACCGAGACCGAGACCGAGACCGAGACCGAGACCGAGACCGAACACGAACCGAACCGAACAAGACTAGACAAGACAAAGACAGACGACAAGACCGAGACCGAGTCCGAGAAACAGGCACAGGCACAGGCACAGGCACAGGCACAGGCACAGGCACAGGCACAGGCACAGGCACAGGCACAGGCACAGGCACAGGCACAGGCACAGGCACAGGCACAGGCGGCACAGGCACAGGCGGCACAGGCACAGGCGGCACAGGCGGCACAGGCGGCACAGGCGGCACAGGCGGCACAGGAGGCACAGGAGGCACAGGGGGCACAGGGGCACAGGGGGCACAGGGGGCACAGGGGGCAAAGGGGCACAGGGCACAGGAGGCACAGGAGGCACAGGAGGCACAGGAGGCACAGGCACAGGCGGCACAGGCGGCACAGGCGGCACAGGCGGCACAGGCGGCACAGGCGGCACAGGCGGCACAGGCGGCACAGGCGGCACAGGCGGCACAGGCGGCACAGGCGGCACAGGCGGCACAGGCGGCACAGGCGGCACAGACACAGACACAGACACAGACACAGACACAGACACAGACACAGACACAGACACAGACACAGACACAGACACAGACAGACAGATAGAGCTTATTTTTTGGAATCGTGTAAATCATATAAAAAAACAAATGTAAAAATAAACTGTGACAATCGGTAATATGATGTACAATTCCTGGCTGACGGCGGCGCCAATTGTGGTTGCAGCCAGTTGATTGAAATAATAGTACTGCATGATACTGGACGCTGTCAACACCACCATAGGTGTATAAACAATGTAATAATAATTTCACATCTAGCTCATGGATTAAATGTCTATACTAAACCAGATTTAAGAAATGTACAACTATAACATTAAATAAAAAGTGAACGTATAAATTGTAGAAGAAACGTGATGATTCAAACACCAACAAAAACGAGAATATTACTATACATTAGACCACGTGTTTCCTAATTGTATTAAGATTCTGCTACGTGTTTAGGGGTTCCCATTGTTGTATTTTTATAGCGACTTATCACAATTGATTTTAATGGTAATACACAGATGCTTAGGCAAACATTAGGGGTATTTGGAGGTATTTGTTATGCTTGTCTAGTTTAGTGAATATGTATAATAATGATGACTTCGTATATATTAATTTGTTGCACAAATCTGTACGTCGTATATAAACATTCAATAAAAACAAGTCGGCCGAATATGGACACCCGGGCCTGCTCACAGCCCACAGAGAGGAATACATTAATGAAATGGGAAGGAATGTAAAGGAGATAAAGATAGAGTAGGTTAAAGGGAATGAGTGAGAGGGGTGTAAGGAGGGAATGGGTGAGAGGGGTGTAAGGAGGGAATGGGGAATTAAAACAGACAGAAAGAGAGCAAGAGAAAGTGAGAGAGAGAGAAGAGAGAGAGAGAGAGAAAGAGAGAAAGAGAGAAAGAGAGAAAGAGAGAAAGAGAGAAAGAGAGAGAGAGAGATAAATAGAGGTGTAGACAGAGATAAAATCGGAGCATCTCCATCCTTGGATGTTGTCCTTATCATCCTAGTCTAGTCATAACTGCTATAACGAATACCTCTTGTGTCGGCTGTTGTCCTTTGTTTGTTCCTTTCCACAAGTCGTTGTCCTGGGCGACGTCCGTCACGACGTAACGTATCGTTTTGATGCCACTGTCTTTGTCATGTATGTGTAGGATGATCCTGTAAAAACAAGATACCGTGCAGTGTTGTTGTGTACAAATCATTCAAAAACAACAAATAATCGTCCTCTCAAGCCATGTATAGTGACAACGTACGCCACACATGGCAGCCTTGCATGCAAGACAGCTACATTGTGCTGCATGACAGCTAGCTGATATTAATTCGTAACTGACTTAGCTGAACCACCCGTGAGAACAGAGCAAATCCGCGGACCAGTTCTGAACCCTCGACTTCCGGGAATCCTAATGTAATTCCCCGTTCGGTATCTGAACAATATTGTATGATCCGATACCTACATTTACTTCACACAAGTCCACAGGAACTTGCTGGAAAGGTTTATTATGCATTGTGCTTATTGTCGAACAAATGTCACATTAGTAAAGGTATACGCAAATGTTGTGTGACAATGGGTTCTTGCTATGGTTATAACATCAATACGTCCTTAAACGTACACCGATCATACAACGTCATGTAGCATCCTGTATACAAAGATCGTACAATATAATGTTGCTAAGTAGGACGCAAAGGCCCAGGGGTAGAGATTCCGACTCTACATTCTACACCCGGGTTCGAATCCTGTGCTGCGGCGTTTGCAAGTTTGTTCACTCTGCGTTGCATCAGTTCACTCAGCTGTATAAATGAGTATTTGGCGTGGATATGTGTACGAGCAGCCTTCGCGCATTAATTGTAGCATATGGCTGGATGCGTCCCAGAGAAGTTGAAAGGGTGTTTGGTTGAACAGGTCTGCCAGGGAAGTAAAGCGAAAAAGCCTTTGCGCAGTCCTGAGGACCGGATATTGCGCTATGTAGGAAGTTTCCTTTACCTTTTTAAATATATTTATGTCGGTATGTAACGAAACAGTATCTAACTTTACCAGACCTCGGATGCACACAGCTGAATCTAAATATACCTAATGATGTCGGAAACAAAATCGTCTGAGTGAGCTCATTTACGCAACATTTCCCAATATTGTTGTGGCCACAATGAAAACCATTAGTCATCGGAATGTCAGCACTATGACAACGGAATGTCCAAAATGTGCATGTCCGTACGCCAGTTAGTGGACCGAGCTGCTAAGCAACAGGCACGCTGCTGGGACACAGTGTTTGTTCGTGTTTGGAGAAGAACCCACCTCGAGCAGTAAGACAACTTTGTGCCGCTGCAATCTACGTTCTTCTGAAACGTGTAGTCAACAAATCTGGGCTCCGTCGAGTCAACGCGCACTATCAGCGAATCACTTACACTGTTTCCCATGACATCAGTTGCTTTCACATATACCTTGATGAAGCCTCCATCGGTGATTGGTGCCTCCAACTGTTACGCAACAACAAGGTACACTTTACCTATACTGGGTCAGTCTGGTGGTTATTATTATACTTGAAAACTGTGATTCATTTAGAGATGTTGGGGTCGTCAAATTGCGTGCGTGCGTGCGTGCGTGCGGCGCGCGCGTGCGTGCGTGTGTGTGTGTGTGTGATAGTTTGTGTGCGTGCGTGCGTGCGTGCGTGTGTGTGTGTGTGTGTGTGTGTGTTTGTGTGTTTGTGTGTGTGTGTGTGTGTGTGTGTTTTGTGTGTGTGTGTTGTGTGTTTGTGTGTGTGTGTGTGTGTGTGTGTGTGTGTGTTGTGTGTGTGTGTGTGTGTGTGTGTGTGTGTGTGTGTGTGTGTGTGTGTGTGTGTGTGTGTGTGTGTGTGTGTGTGTGTGTGTGTGTGTGTGTGTGTGTGTGTGTGTGTGTGTGTGTGTGTGTGTGTGTGTGTGTGTGTGTGTGTGTGTGTGTGTGTGTGTGTGTGTGTGTGTGTGTGTGTGTGTGTGTGTGTGTGTGTGTGTGTGTGTGTGTGTGTGTGTGTGTGTGTGTGTGTGTGTGTGTGTGTGTGTGTGTGTGTGTGTGTGTGTGTGTGTGTGTGTGTGTGTGTGTGTGTGTGTGTGTGTGTGTGTGTGTGTGTGTGTGTGTGTGTGTGTGTGTGTGTGTGTGTGTGTGTGTGTGTGTGTGTGTGTGTGATAGTGTGATAGTGTGTGCGTGTGCGTGAGTGTATGTATATGTGCGTGAGTGTATGTATGTGTACGTGTGTGCGTATGAGTGTGTGTGTATGTGCTTATGAATCTATGGAAGCATGTATACATGTTTATAATATCATAATATATATGTAAATACAGGGTGCGAAATAAGTCCGGTCCGATCGTCCGGGACGAATAGTTTTAGAGCTCGAACTAGTACAGTTTTAGGAGAGTAGTCCGGTCGGCCTAGCTATGGCTTGAAAATGGCAGCATTACTTTTAGTAAAACAATAGACCAAGATGATAGAGCATACACTACAATATTCCAATATATATATATATATATATATATATATATATATATATATATATATATATATAATGTTTAATTAATATGTAATAATGTCTAAGGACTAGTAAAACCAATTCAGGACTAGTCGTCTATAAGTCAGCTAGTCCGACGGATACGACTCGGAATGATTGCACCTGCATATATATATATATATATATATATATATATATATATATATATATATATATATATATAGGGTGATTGAGTGTATGGTGGTGCGTGCGTGCATGCGTACGTATGTACATATGTAATATGCATACATACATACGCATACATATGCATACATACATACATACATACATACATGCATACATACATACATAGTACATACATACATATATACATAGTACATACATACATACATACATACATACATACATACATACATACACACACATACATACATACATACATACATACATACATACATACATACATACATACATACATACATACATACATACATACATACATACATACATACATACATAATTACAAACATACATACACATACATATACACACATGCATATACATTGTACATACATACATACACATACATACATACACGCGCGCGCACACACACACAACATACATACATACATACATACATACATACATACATACATACATACATACATACATACATACATACATACATACATACATACATACATACATACATACATACATACATACATACATACATACATACATAAAACATACATACATACATACATACATACATACATACATACATACATACATACATACATACATACATACATACATACATACATACATACATACATACATACATACATACATACATACATACATACATATAATCATGCAACATTCAGGCATAACGTATCCGTAACAAAGCCTATCCATAAAGTCTACCTTATAGTTTTCTTCCAGGTCTACACTTGGCATATATGCCGGCAGCGACCCGTTCATGACGCCATAACCAGCGTGAAACTGGACTATTCCACGGACATTTCGAATAGCGTCAACTGTTCTGCCTCCTTCGTTGTCGTCTAAACCTATAATAAAAAGTAAACTGGTTAAAGTTGATATATTCTGCAGCCAATAGTTATCGCTATTACGATATCGTCATTTGGATACATAGTCGTCACTCAGGAAATAGAGAGGCCCGTAGAAAAACATAACATTTCGAAACCATGTAGTTAAATAAATCATAACAACGCTCGTTGAGTTATTTTAAAATCATCGCCATTTGGTGGACACTATGATAAAGAGGTCTCATCGTTAAACCAAATCCATTGTTAAATTAAATGAGTGTTTTCAAATTGCAAATATCCATTGGTTTACGACGAAAGACACTATTCCAATAACACACCAATGACAGTGTCCGGCTGGCGCGACATGGTGGTGACAGTTGTCACGTATTCGAGCTCACTGTTAAGGATCAAGACTGATTTTAAAGAGCAACATCGGGCTTAAGAGCTCTTAAACATTAGTGAAATGGTCACCTGTCGGCAATGGTCCAAAAACCGAAATGAACCCAGAAAAGAGGGATTGTGACACTCTGCTATACTGCTTCAAGGTGAGCGTATTGTATAGACTGCTAATCAACTAGATTAACCGCGCCATGACATATATATTGAAATACCTTCATGCGCTTTTCCCGGCTTCACTTCGTTCAGTAGTTGGTTATCGTGATGGAATTTGTTCTCGAAGTGACCCGACCACGTGACAGTGACCGGGTGGTTTTTGTCGACTGTCTTTGTCACCCAGACGTAGGTTTCACCTTCCTCCGTCACAGACGTGAGATCGAGCACGGACATCGGCCGCTTTGGGTTGGTCGACACAGCGGACTGCGAGTCCCAGAGCAGTAGGCGCCGGGCCACGGCGATGTTACCAACACTGTCTGTCACCTCGAGGACGACCGAGTATATCCCGGGCCCGGGCAGGGTGTACTCAGGCAAGGTATCGCTGGACGTAAGACAAGTAAACATGTTATACAGGACTCAGCTACAATTACTGCGCGCTGTTCAGATCATGATATCGACATAAATACAAGCGGTGCTTTTAAACTATATTCCTGATTACATACTAATTTATAAACTATATTCCTGATCATAGGCGGATATACTTTACAAAGTATTTTTGAACTTTTTGAAGTCAACTTTTCGTTGGTTTTTAGAACCAGTTGCCAAGCTCCCACTTTATTCTGTCCCCTTCCTCAACAATAATAATATTTCTAGCAAAACAAATATGAAAGATCACTGCTGTTCTTACAACTTCAACCAAAATACACCTTTCATAGGATCTGACATGGAAATAATGTTGATGTCTACAGATATGTTACGCAAGAAACAAATACACACACTTATATAGTTGTGTAAATACAAATCAGTGACCAATGTATATAGTATATAATATTGATCGGATCTCTATGATATTATTTGGAAGGTAGATGTAATCTTTTGTTAACTTTGATTTTAGTACGTCTGACATGTGTATCTCTAATTTCGTGACACATACATGTAAGCCGACTGCGTGCCTGTGATCACAGGCGATGGTTTCTCCGTGAGTCGATTGTCGTTGTCTGGTGTCATTTCGTAAACCTTGTAGGAGAAGGTCTCGAGGCCTGATTCTGAGTCCGTCCAACCGGACCACGCCACGTTGCGAGTTGGACTTGTCTGCCCCCAGGAAAAAGACACATGCTATTTTCCAAGCTTGTTGGTGTATTAGTGTTCTGGTCAAATTTCTAATCCGCGTAAAATATAACGTGAATTCTATGATGACAGCGGTACCATTCTATGTTTCCTCGATCTGATTTACTGGCATTACCAGTCATAATGTTGATCTTGACGACACGACAGGTAATTTCTGAAATATATTGGGATTATCTTTAAAACTGTCGAAATTAATCATAGTAAGATCTACGAATAATTCTAAAACAAATATCTTGAAGCTATGGCACACGCCAAATTGCGTTTTATATGCCCGATATCGTATTCGCAGTTTAAATATTTCACGCACAAATCGTTCGTAATGTTATACAAAACATTCAGAATGCATACTTTGCGGGGAACCACCGCTAACATTAAGTATCTGGATTTGTGTTTTGAAGTTAAATGACCCCAAAAATATAAACCAGAATTGGAATAAGCTGGCTGATTCAAGAAACGTCATGTTCATAATAGAAGACACTACCATCCCTGTCTAGGGTATCGGTTCAGTAACTCACGTTGTTACATTGTTAAATTTTATCTTACGTGTTTATCTATATCAGGACCGACGTCGACTGGTTCCGATTTGCAGCTAGTCGTCTCTTTGCAATGAGTTGGCCTCCGAAGGTCAAAGGTCACTGACACAGTTCGACTTCCGGTCACACCAACAAAGTTTTGCCGCACGTTTCCTAGAGTGTACTTGTAGCCGCCACTGGTCGCGTTCACAGTCACGTGAAGGCTGTGGACGAAGATAAACTTAATGTTTCGGTTAAGTATGTCACAATCTGTACTCTGAAATACTTCAGGTTTATTCACAGCAGACAATGTATGCTGAGTAACAAGATTTCAAACGAAATGTTTAAATTTATTCTGTTTTCGATATTCTCGTGTATGTGTGTCCGCTATTCTCAGCAGGGTTAGGTTATTACGATCACTTTGATGTAAATAAACCGAGTTAGATCGTTGAATAGTTAATCTGGTGAATGGTTACATAGTTACATTGCTAATGGTATGGTAGAAAATTAGTTGCTTTTGCATTATTTTCTCCATTCTTAAACTATTTGTGATGCCTCGTTTTACTGTTTTCAGCATGTATGCAATTCTGAAAAACATCATTCTTGCATGCAATATAAATACAGACAAGCTTAGAAGAACAGAGATATGCTTTCGAAACACAGCCAACCATAAACCACTAGATGATTTCTGTGAAAATGTAGAAAAGACGTTTACCTGTATCCATGACTAATAGTTGTCGGGCCTAAGTCCTTGGTATTCGCACATTTTATCGGCGGCTTGGGTTCAAATGGGCTGGCCGGACTCAAACAAGAGAACAGCTCCTTGGCAATTTCTTTATTATCTGTGAATGGAACACAACTGTTCTTTTATGTTCAAATGCCAGATTATAATAACGTGATTATAATGCGCAGTACGTATACTAATGCACTTGATCAATAAGGCAGCTGTTCCGTTAGACAAATATCATAAAATAGGGAATAAGAGTACATGACGTGTAAGGGCACATTTACACGTACACGGGCACGTACACGGGCACGTACACGTTCGTATTCACGTACGCGCACGCGCACTCGCACTCGCACTCGCACTCGCACTCGCACTCGCACACTCGCACGCGCCGCGCACGCGCACGCGCACGCACGCGCACACACACACACACACACACACACACACACACACACACACACATACACACTGTAAGACGAACATACGTGTACATACATTTTAAACATACACAATACCTATTCGTTTTTACATGTTCTGTGATACAACCAAGAATTCTATAGCTATAAGATCCTTGATACAACTAACAATTACGCAACGTGTGCTAACTTCTCTACTTGCATATCCCGTAATTCTGAAACGTTGCTTATATTTTCGTCGTATGCAATTAGCATGCGGTTTACTTGTTTTATTTGGATTACATATTTATATATATATATATATATATATATATATATATATATATATATATATATATATATACATATATAATAAAAAAGTAAACCGCATGCTAATTGCATACGACGAAAATATAAGCAACGTTTATATATAAATTAACACTGAAAGGAAATAATAGAGTACCTACAAAGACATATGTTCTCTTTATCATCAGCTACTGTGCAATCTAATTAAGACCAGTTCGTAACTGGTGTTCTGCACACGCGCGAGGATCAGCGACAATGTCAGACGCATCGGTCAGTACCCACCCGCATCTTTCACTGTTAGCTTCCCGTACGAGCTGACGACACCGAATTTCACCGAGCTAATGTGATTTGACTTTACAGGCGGAATATATTCAGACGGATCAAATGAGGCTTCCCATTCCATTACGAAGGCTGTACCGACCTTGTAGTTGCTGCAACACAATGTTTGGTTGGCTATCACGACAACGAATGTAGGCCTACATCGCATACACATGCAGCTGATATTAAAGCTGTTTTTACGACAGATGCAGTTTTTCATTTGTCCGGTTCCTGTGCGTGTGTGCTCAATGAGAATAGACATACATATACACGCACGCACGCACGCACGCACGCACACGCAAGCACGCACACGCACGCACGCACGCACTCGCGCACGCACACACACACACGCACACACACACACACACACACACACACACACACACACACACACACACACACACACACACACACACACAATGAAGTGACAGATGTGTATGAATCTTTACAACTGAAGTACATACGAATAAAAACAGATAACTTATATATGTAGATCTTACCTGTAGAGATATTCCTGTCCACAGTCGCCGATAAGTTTTTTGCTTCCACCAGATGTCACCACTGTACTCAAATTACACGCTGGGAATCTAGGTGGATCCCTTACTGAAGAAAGAAGTACACATAAGCATTATTGTTATCATACATAACTGCCTCTAAAGAAACGATGTCGGCGAGTGGTCCGAATATTTCCGCCACTTCCCGCGGCTCTCGTCACCAGGCTAACGTCAGTGTTACGGTGCGTCACATGACCTGAGTCATGTGACGAGCAGGTGGGAGCTCCTGGCCGACACCTCTATTCAATGAGGGCTTAACTCTGTGAATCTTGATTGCATCCTTTATCTTCCTCCTGTGCAGTTCTCCTCGTGGTTTAGTAATTCACATCCATCATTGAACACTGGTGGTCTTAGTTTTCATTTGTAGCCAATAGTGGATGGTGACAAGATAGATGTACTTCGATGCTTAGACCCCTATGCCAAGTGATCTTGAAGTTTCTTCAGTATAATCCTTGTCTAAATCGCACCACTCACCAACTACGTATCTTGAGAGATAATTATATGTGATAATAATAGCAACAAAGAAATCGGATTTTATATCTTTTCGAGATACACATAATTGTCTTGTAGTAGCAGGATGTTTATTTATTCTAGCTAATACAACCAGTTACGTTCCACTGAACACGTGAATGACCCCGTTGTCGTTCGGATCAGTGGCTAAAATATAAGCGTCATTACACTTGTTCTTATCTAATGATGGCTCATGTTTCTTGCCAAATAATAATACAATTTTATTTCGATACCATTAAATCCGGGTCGGCTGTCTTGTTCACGGGTGGGCATATATATGTAAATAGCTAAAGGTTATGTTAATAAGTCTGCGTATACTGATTAAATAATAATTATAGTAATAGTAATCAATAGTAATGATACGAAATCGTGAATATATAGAAAATGCACGCATTGAATGCATACACGCACGCACGCACAAACATGTACACACGCACTCACAGAAAGGTAATATTTTGTTTTATTTTACCCATGGGAATGAAAAAGTAAGTTGCCGTACTATTGATGCAGTTCGTTGTGGTTCCGTAGAATCCAATCGAACAAGAACACTGGTGCACACACATGTGATAACACGTTCCGGGATAACAGTTGTTAACGGTCGTGCACTTCCCTGAAATAATAGCAAAGGCACAAAGTTACTTCTCCCAGCATGACGGTACATATTAATTGTATTACGCATGGAAGATCACATCGAGGGCAGCCGCATATGTCAGTATTAGTTAAATTGAAATTAGATATTTTACTAAAACCGAATATTTACATTAAAGTGGAAATGCTTGCATTACATTGACCAGTAGGGTTTCAAGAAAACTAGGCCAAATTCAACTGAGATGAACCTATATTATTTTTCGAGAATAAAGTAAGCTAATAACTTCTGGTTTTGTCAGTTGATTTTCTCATACATAAATGCAAACGTCTTTGACTCTCACAACATAGCAGTATAACGAGCAGCAAAGTGTGTTTGACCCACGTCCACTTCCTAAATCCTACGAACGTTACGTGATTGGTATTTGAGTAAATAAATGCGGTCACTTGCTCTAAAGCTTGTGACATTTGTGATCCCTGGGGTCTCGTTGCCATTGTCCTCGATTAATATTCCATGAGTGATGACGAATACGAAATAGTTATGTTCAAGCACGCTTAAGAAAAAGCTGTGGAAATACTTGACCAACTTCATGTGAGACTAAGACTGTTAGCAAAGAACTATTACTTTGAAAACAAAGAGACGTGATCAAGAGTTTGGTAAAACATGAATAACACTTGATCAACTATTGACGAAAGGGCGTTCTAATGAAGCCACGAAGAGCAATCAAAGCTCTTGGGAAACACTGTCTCTGCAGCCGATCAACATGTTAATACAGAATGTCATGAACATCATATTTCAAAAGGACGAGGAATAAGTAAAAACAGTTGATATCATAGTCGCCAGGAGGCGGGGTCAGCCCACTAAGTGACAAGACACCACCAGAGTGTGCCACAGTATCGGGCATATGCAAGTTCGTGTCCCAGATGTGGAGCGCATCAATAGGCTTCTAAATATGTGAAGCAACACATGCTACAAATGTGGCAAACTCAAATAATTTTGTTAGAGTGTATAGAGCAACTACATAATTTGGTGGAAAAGACTCATCGCTACTAGTGAATGATTTGATTGAGGAGACACACACTACGAGTGCATATCGTACATCAAGCGCACGCAAAGTGTTTGTAGTGTGAACGTGGCCGACACAGAAGTATCCTTGGAAATGGTCACAGGAGCCTCGATGTCGTTGATTTCGGAGAAAGAGTGGACCATGATAATAGAATCAGACCGTTACTGCCCTTGAATGCAAACAATGCAACATGATTTATCCGTTACGGTAAGTTCAGCTGGATAATAGGTAATAACTCCCAACATCACAACTTGCACGCACTTGTTATGCCTGGAGTGGGACCAAACCTATTAGGACTGTCTGTACTAAAACTGAACAGAACCACAGTACTGGGGAACAGCGACGAGAGGCCGGTTGACCTTTTGGCCTTGTCCGCAGAACTATTTAGCGATGACATGGTTACAATGAAGGATGTGAACGCTTCCATCCATGTACAAAAAGATGTCAAAACGTCGACGAGGAGCCAGAGTGTCAATATAATCGAGCCAATGCCATACCCTCAGTGGACCGCACATACCGTGTCTATCTTGACACCACACTGCGCGTCTGTGGCAGTAAACAGACACGCATGTATGGAGCAGTACCCAATTCCGGTACCGGAATACTTGTTTGCTACTCTAGCGGGTGGAGTGATGTTCCCCAGGCTTCACTCACATAGACAGGCGTTACTCACATAGTGGTGTGCATGGATGACATCGAGGTAACTGACGAGTCCGAAGACGAACTCCCAAGCTAGTATGGTGAAGGTCCTATATTTGGAGAGGCAGGCCTACATCTTATAACTTGGAAAAGACGCTTAGGGCTGCAATTCCTACCACATGTGGCTGGCCTACAATCCTTCAACCACTACACATAACGCCATGTCATCGTGTCGGGTAATGACCAAGAGCAAAGACGTGAAGGGGTTTCTAAGGAAAGCCTCAGGCCTTACATATATGGTGTCAACAAGCCACTTCTTTTAAGACGTGTCCCGTCCCCTTACGGCGCTGGTGCATTCTTGGATCATCAAATCAAGCATAGTAAGTACCCAGTCGCGTGTCAATCCGGAGCACGAACATCTTTCACGAGTTACTATGGGAGTTGATACTTCCAAGATCTACACAGAACATATTCCGTAGTTGGATCTTCTAGGAGAGGTGACTCCATTTTTACAATACTCCTCTACTCGTCTTTTCAAAGCAACGAACGAGCTGATCTACCAACCGGACACAATCATTCGTTAATTAATTAATTAATTCATTCATTCATTCAAGATGGTACTTACCTAAGCACACGTGTGGGTAGTGTGCACTGCAGACACATCTGTTCAATCCTACACACACTTTGTTGTTTGTACATTTGTTTTCGTCGCAAGTAGCTGTAACGCAATTCATTCAAAAGATCCAAATTCAAACATACCATTGTACTGATCAGGTATATCAGTCATTAGTCAATTTGACTACCTAAGCCCTGTTTCTTTAGCCAATATTAGGCAAACTGTGTAGAAACACTAAATATATATATATATATATATATATATATATA
>JAODUO010000651.1:47500-80000 GCA_025642075.2 Ridgeia piscesae
AACATACAAAACCACACCACTCGAAGACAAAGTCAGTTTTCACGAACCTGCGCGCCAACCAATAGTACTAGAAATATATTATTAATTATATTCTGAACCAACTTGTGAAACTGGATTAATGTCAGTCTTTATCTAACAGGTATTTTCCGTTTCACCAGTATAAAACTCACTACATCAAAAGGTCATTGTAAACTTTATTAGTTTTAAATGCACATATCTTTGTTATCAATTTTGAAAGCATAAGGCAAGATTGTCCATTTTGTATCACATGTATTAAATCAGCACAGAGAGACACTCTGAGAAACATGATTTGGTATTCTTACTTCAAGTTTTCCCCTCTCAAACATTTCACCAATGTACTTGGTCTACCTCGTTAGTATTTTTAATGTATTTTTACTAAACCAATTTGACGTGACTATATGCTGATACATCTCGTTAACAAATGTTATCGGCAGGTCAATTCTTAAGCAGCTTGTGGCAGTCTTTGTCAGCCACCGATCGTCATATAATACACCATACCAATACAATGATAAATCAAACAATAACTAGGGTTATATGTGTTGAATTGGTATGCACAATTAAACGGAAGACAAAACATTTCGAGTTGTACATCCCAAAGCATCAACAAGAAAACATAACATAAAATATAAGCATAGTACTTTGTACAATCAGTTGAAAGAAACAAATCATATAAAAAGGACGAACTCAGATTATAAAACTCGAAAGTTTGATTACTTACAAACAGCAGCACAACGAATGGGTTCACTGCTGCAAATTGTTCACGAAGCTTGCGCGCATGCGCAAGCCGCATTCGCCTACTCGAGACGCAGGGTACTTCCGGCCGTGGCATCGTCACAGATCATCGTTCTACTTAGACATCCGGCTCAAACGCTTTGTTGTTCTCGTCGGCATAGTATACGTCGCCAGAAGCGCCACTGACGAACAGCGTCTCAATCTTGGTGACGATTGCGGCGACAGTCGGCCGGGAGGGGGCGCTTTCTCTCCAACACGGCTCTATCACCTGATCAAACCTACACCGCAAAGTAAGCGTCGTTTTTGATTCACTATATACAACAAAGATCATCACTGATTTAATGTTGTCCGTAATAAAAGCAGGTTAAATAGTTTCTTTTCCTAAAGAAATCGGATAGTGTACAAGACAGGTGGATATAATACACAATTGGTATGAAACCACCAGTTAATCCTTAAGCAATAGTTGCTGTTTTCGACAATTCAAGCCAGTCCTCCTTCATGACTCACGGCTGTTTATCTTATTTTCACAACCATTGGTTATTGATCAGTTAGATGCAGTCGTAAGTTTTACTGTCACAACAAACAAAAGTTCCAAAAACGTTTTGATGAATATTTGTTAAGATGTATTATGATTTTCAAGTCACATATATGCACCAGTGTAGGCAATTTTGTTAAATAACAAAGTTATTAAGATGTTCATACAGTCTTCGGAAAGAAACAGTTGTATTGCTAACATACGTACTTGTGCTGAACAAGGTAAGGTTGCAGTTTAACATTGAAACATATACTAAGAGTTGCATCCTCTTGTGGTTTGCAGACCACAGCCATATGACACAAGTAACAAACCGGTGCATATTTGAGCCGTGGGAACGGTTGCTCTAGGGGACGGTGGTTTGATTCAATCTGCCGCAATTTCAAACAAGTAGGCAAGTTAGATTACTTAACCGTGCCTGCCTTTTTTTAGAAGAGGCATTCGACGCCATTTGGTCATTTATCCCTGGTGTCTAGATCAAGGGAAATAATGTATCCAACACAGAGCGTAAACATGTAACCAGTCTTGGACTCATCGAAGTATCTATATCTAACCCACTAAATCTTGCGTACAGCGGCTGACGTTGCTTCCGGGTCAGCCGTATGAAAGTATAAAAGACGCTGAGAAGACAATGAAAACACGCAAATTCGTAACTATTGGACCCACTGGGTTCTATGTGAATGTGCAACCATACATACAACTGGTGAAATAAACGTACATGTTGTCTGGGCAGTGTGTCGGACGAGACATCCGGTATCCGTTGGCCAGCTGCTTCTTCAGCTCTCTGCTTCTGATGTCGGGGTAGGGAGCGCCACCTGGAAGACACCAATGCCTTTGGTATAAGTACCATATCATAGGAAGATGATACTGAGAATAGAAATACAAACTCACTGTCGTGATAACAATGGTAATGATGGCTGTAGAAATTACGAACACATGTTATGATAGCTATCTCTTATGTACGCCACCCCTCGAGCATTTCGTTGGAGGTCAGTTATGGTTTTCAACAGAACTGTCAATGGTTTCGGCTTAACTGTCGTGACAGTGGTGACGTGACGACGGCAACACAGACATTGAGAACAACCAATAAACTCTTGTGCACGCCAACGTGCAGTTAAGTTTGTAGTGGTAGGTATGCGTCTTTGTTTGCGTAGCGAGATACTGTTTCAGTTAATCGCATAATAACATTCCTTCGCCATTGATCTGTTCGGGGATCGCCAATGTTCGCGACTGCGAATTGCTATCAGAGGGCAAGTGGCCGTTGCCGCTCACCTTTGCTGAATATCTCCCACAGCGTGACACCGAACGACCACACGTCCGTCTTGTTGTTGTACTTCCTTCGCTGGCCGGCGTTCAGATTCAGTTGTTCCGGCGACATCCACTTCACAGGAATCGTCTCCTGAAACAAATTACTCTTCGCTAATAAATTCCGTTGCTGCAAACCCGATGGCCATCTCGCAGGGTCGCTGTTTATTCCCACCTTGTTTGTCGATGCAGTTTTAGAGATTTGAATAGGGCTACCTTCGTCCCTCGGCCTGCATATGAATGTCTATTGGTGCCATGGGCGAACACACTTATTGACATCCGCGATTTAAAAATCTGGCGGCCGCCAAGTACTTATGTATCTGGTGGCCAGAACTTGCAATTATTATCCGGATGTACGTCGATGTTTTTGAACAATTAACGACATACGTATATGCAACATTTCAAACTAATTGAACCAGTTGGTTGAGTCTCGAGACCACAACGAGTTTAGTATCCGCAGAAACATCTAGCTTTGTTTGATTTGAATGATGGTTTCTCTTGTTCGTGTCAAATGTTATTGCGTAGTAGTAGTAGTAGTAGTAGTAGTAGTAGTAGTAGTAGTAGTAGTAGTAGTAGTAGTAGTAGTAGTAGTAGTGGTGGTAGTGGTAGTGGTAGTGGTAGTGGTAGTAGTAGTAGTAGTAGTAGTAGTAGTAGTAGTAGTAGTAGTAGTAGTAGTAGTAGTAGTAGTAGTAGTAGTAGTAGTAGTAGTAGTAGTATTAGTAGTAGTAATAGTAGTAGTAATAATAATAATAATACGACAGCCCCATCTTTATCATTTAAATACTGCTTAAAGACGCTGTGTAGACACTAGAAATGTCTACAAACATGTCTTTATCTAAACATATGCAGATTTCAAATTAAATATGTAACATACAAAATATCTCTAAAATTATCACATCCGAAGGAACAAACAGGTTTTAGATACACGTACGTCAATTTTGTCGCCCGCCTGCACCTCGCCTCTCATTGGGCCAAAGCCGGCCACCTTGGCAACGATTCCGCCGACGTTGTCACTCTTCAGCAGGACGTTGCGGACCCCAAGTCGTCGGTGGACCAACTGTTGAGAGACAGACGTTGTACAATTGCAGTGGGAAACTCTTATTTGAACATCGCCGTGAAACCAGGGACACATGTTGCTTAACAGTGTTTAGTCAGTATACCGTAAGGCTATAATGTTCTCTTTTATATATAATATACTTCATGTTGTATAGTGTGTTTCTACGTATATGTAACACTGTGTATGAATAATTATTTAAGATAATAACACAGTGTACTGAATATAAATGAATTGAATGAGAGAATAGGATGTATCATCTTTTTGTTATCAAAATAATCAAAAATGCATTTTACGAAGAAAAAATTACGAAAGATGTTAATTACAAAGCAGATGATTTTAATAGCATGTATGTTTGCTACTAAATCTTACAAAGAAGTATATGCAAACAAACAATATTTGACCCAATATAAGTTAGCGGTTTTTTTCTCGAACGTTTTAGCGGTTGATAGGTTGTATATTGTTACCTTGCGTGTATGTAGTTCTTGCAAGCCTCGAGCGACGTGCAAACTGAACGTGATCATCTTGTCTTCCAGGTCTTCCGTTACTTTAGGCTGGCTGATCAACCAACTTCCGAGAGTACCAAGATCACACAGCTCAAACAGCAAGATGGGTCCTGTGATATAATATATGTATTCAGTATCGTATTCCCCTCAAATAAATTTCAATGATGTCGACGTTTATGTATGAATGAGAGTATAATGTGTGTTTGTGTTTGTGTGTGTATGTGTGTGTACGTATGTGTATATGTGTGCCTGCGTGCGTGTGAGTGTGCGTGTGTGTGTGACTTCCTACACGTGCTATCTGATTCCAAGTCCACCGTCCAAACATTGGGTTCCTACAAGAGCTTCAGTATGACCCTTTATGAGCTACGTGTAATATCACATAACATGGCGTATATAATGTAATATTTTATTTTTTATCGTACGTACATTCAGCTTTACCAATATGGAGTTAATATTGTGATATCCAGCAAGACTACTATACACAATAAAATAACGATAGACTTACCGTTAATAACAGCGCCAAGACACAAGAGGATGTTCTCGTGTTTCGGACAGGTTTGGGCCCAGAAATTCATCTTGGCGGTCATCAGTTTTCTGCTTTCAGCATTGCCACCAGCTGGACATAAAATATGTATATGTATACGTTTACGTATAATATATATGGGTATGGGTGGATGGAAGGATGGATGGATGGATGGATGGATGGATGGATGGATGGATGGATGGATGGATGGGTGGATGCATGCATGAATGTAAGTATGTATGTGTGCATGCATGCATGCGTGTACATATACAGGGGTGTTGTTAATTTGGTGTTCTCGTTGCCGGTAAAACTATGTTGCAAAGTAACGTCCACTGTTACAGTGACACCCGTTTCGAAATCTCTAAAAGTTCAATCCTCGGTACACCATTGGTGTGTGTGTGTGTGTGTGTGTGTGTGTGTGTGTGTGTGTGTGTGTGTGTGTGTGTGTGTGTGTGTGTGTGTGTGTGTGTGTGGGGGGGGGGGGGGGGGGGGGGGGGGGGGGGGGGGGGGGGGGGGGGTGTGTGTGTTTGTGGTGTGTGTGTGTGTGTTGTGTGTGTGTGTGTGTGTGTGTGTGTGTGTGGTGTGTGTATGTGTGTGTGTGTTTGTGCGTGTGTGTATATGTGCGTGTATAGTATGTACGTATGTATGTATGTTATTTAAACAGCAATAATGATGTGTGACCTACTTTTAAGTGTCTTAGCGACGATGTTCTGTCGACCTCCCTTCGATTTCAACGTCGCCGAGTGGATGTCAGCGAAACGTCCTTTGGCGTTGGGCAGCTTGTCTCCTAGGACGACGTTGCCTGCGGGGATCTTCCAGTCAGCAACGTCGTCGGTGTCCATGTTGCCGTAGAGGGAGATGTCATCATCGTAGTCGCCTCCGTAGCCATCCGCGTAGTCGTCGTCGTACTATTGGAGATGTTGAGAGAGAAACATTGATTACATTGATACGTATGTATATATATTAACTTGCCATCAAGATGTAGCGCAAGTTTTATGTTTGCTACCGACTATATTAAATCTTCCAACGAATGCATTCGTCCATCCATATTTATATAATTAAATAAAAGATAACTTGGAGGTGCGCGGAAAAACCACACAGTGAACAGCAGGAGAATAGCTTATGGATGATTTAGAATAAACCATAACAATCCGAAAACATAACAACAACGCGATATTCTGGCGTTGAGAACAGAAACGATGAAACACAACACGCACGGAAATTGACTGCTACAATAATAATTGCTGTTGAAGATGGTGCGAGACTCGCGATGAACAGGTCAACTCACCAAATTAGCGTTGCTTTTGAAACTAACTCCATTGGAAGGCTTCGCTCTGTTGCCCCCAAACATGCTGCTCTGGGCCAGTGTTCGGTTGAAGTCGGCGAAGCTGCTTGGGATGTAGGGTTTGTTCTGACGACGTCTCATCATGCAGAACAGGAGCAGGAAGATGATCAGAATCAACAGTAACAGGATCACTGCAAACACACGCACGATAGGTATTACTTGTAATGAATACAAGTATACGATGAACGTATAAATATGAAGAAATGTTGGTCGTGGTGTTAGACTGTATTTCTCGACATCATTAAAACGTTAAGCGATTTTACTGACGTTTCATGAAAAATTGCATTTTTATGATGTTTCGTTTACCTGTAGAGACTTTCAATCGACGTTACACGTCAAACGTCTTGATTTATATATGAAAAATGAAAACATTTGATTTGAAAAAGAGCTCTCCTTAGAAATGTTCAGTAATAAAAAGATAACATTACATGGCGGAGCATCCGTTTCTAACGACTGTGCATAGCGTTTTACATTACGAATCATCACATATTAGTTTATACTTATAAATCTCGATCACAGATTACACAGTAACACACGTTGTCGTCGGATTGCTGTTCTTAGACATCTGGATGTGTTGTGCGAACACGCAGCGTAATGTGACGACGTTATGTAACAAACCTAAAACTTCACACGAATCGGGTGTTTGTGCTGTAGCTGTCATACGTACCAATTACTATCCCCACGATAACTCCAACAGATGTACCTCCCGTTGCTGGAAGGGGTGGCTTAGGTATGCCTGTAAGGAGTTACATCAATTACATTTTCATCAACTTATATCAATATTAAGGACACATGTGAAGGTTCAGCAATAATGTAAACACCTTTGTTGCTATTCTTTAATGAGGATCAATTAAAAACATTCTGATACAAGATTGTACATTAATGCAACTACACAATGTACGCACGAGGTATTAAATCATACTGCAACAACTGCAAAACGATTGTGTACATCAAACATTGTCGCTATGCATTGTTGATAAGTTATTCGGTGTTATTTACACATTTGCCCCCAAAATATCTAAACATGTCCAGTAAGCCGTAAGCCCAATAGTTATGTTGCGTACATCAAAAACGAAGTTCTGAAATATACAAAAAGTGTCCAGTCCATCAAACTGAGAAAACGACTCTACACTTCACATACTGCGGGGCCTGTTCAATCGAATATATGCGTCATGTCTCAGACAGCAAATACACACTTTTGATGAGAGTAATATTCCCAACAACACTTATCAGGTGTGGTTTGGTGATATCGTAGCCAGGTAAAAGGTTATGGCAGAGACGTCGTAACCGCCGCAAATGATGCCATAGTTTATTTGGAATTTTAAGTGAAAGATTTGAATTTTAGCCAAACATTCATCGTGTGTACACTACTTCATGTACAGCGACAACCCTTCCACATACGCACGCGCCTGAACACACGCACACACACGCGCGCACACACACACACACACACACACACACACACACACACACACACACACACACACACACACACACACACACACACACACACACACAATACACCATCACATATTCACACACAAACAGTAATCACATTATGCGTACTTACATCTATCAATTCCTTTCAACCCCTCCAGGACGCCAAGCTAAAAATCAAAAGTCATGTTAAATGCTATGTTATTAAATGATTTGGCAGGAGAGCGGACATACATGATTATAAATAAATTAATGTTGTTGAAAGGATTGCCTGTTGGAAAGATGGTGAAATGTGTCAGACGACAAGTTTGGCATGTTCGTTGGAGCCGTGTCCACATTAACGAAGTGATGCATTAATCGGTAGCTCGGGCTATACTTATTATATAATATACCACAAACAAAATGTATCTGCAAGTTCAGAACTGATTGCAATTTGGCGTGTCATAGTACTATTAAGCGATAGACAACACTGTTCTCAAAAATATTACTATTAGAAATTGATGAGGAGTAGGTTGAAATGGGCCGGTCATGTAGCAAGAATGGGATATTAAATATTGGCAAAGAGATCAGATGCCCAGAAAGTGGAGCATAACGAATTAAATATGGCTGTACCTTGATTTCCTTGGAAGTCTTCAACCCGGCGTGGTTGTAGATGTTGACTTTAACTCGGATGGGTCGCTCAACTGTTCCGTTCACGAGCCAACAGTGGTCGAAGTAGAACACTTGGTCTCGGAGGTAGCAGCCGTTGAACGGTGTACACACGCACGAACCGTCGTCTTGACAGCTTTTGACGATGTTCTACAAGACAGAAGATATTGCTAATGACATGATCCAGCAGAGAACGAACGTTGGACTTTCCCTGAACCAATGCGTTGATATTATACCGGTATTCAGTAATGCTAAATTAATATTCGTATGCCAAGACTTATTTGAAATGCCGATGATAACAAGTTGTTCACCGTTCTTACATTAATTTACAAATGCTACTATTAACCAAATCGCCCAATTGGGTATGAACCATATACTAGTATGATTACATAAACAGTATGTTGGAATATGTAAATACGTTTGTCGGCTGTTCTCCTTTCTTTGTTTCAGTCCACAGGTCTTTGTCTTTGCCGATGTCCGTCACGACGTAATCTATCGCTTTGATGCCGCTCTCAGTGTCGTGTATTTTTAAGGTGATCCTGCGAACACAACAAGTCATTGCTCGTGTACAACATCAACTGATTGATGAATCGTTGTTGTTATTAGAGGTTCTGCAACGTCAATAACGTCAATATATGAGTATGTTTATGATCTTTCGACGTCAATACATCCGTCGTTGTAAAAAACGTCGATGGGGTTAAACAACACTGATCTCGTCTTTTTTACGAAGAAAAACACAAATAATAAGTACGTAACATCGTAATCCGAGCTTAGTGGCGCAACAAAACCAGTGGATTGTGTATTTTCATAGTCAATGGCAGTGCAAAGGTCGTCAATACTTGGATGAGTGCGCTAAGAAGCTAGGATGGATAAGCAAGATTAAAGAGATGGGTTTTCAAGTGACGGCGAAATGTAATAATGTTTTTAAGGGAGCTCCTCTGCCCATAATTGGCAGAGCAGTAATTGGTAACAAGGCGTCTGCTGTCCGGAACTCTGCTGCCCTCGCCACTGTTGCAAATCAATTTTGTTTTGAAACTGGATGTTTTGTTTACAATTTGAACGTGTTGTAGGCGGAATCTTTCAAACTGCGAACAATGTTCCGAGCTTGGTAGAGGAACTGAACACAATTTGGCAAGCATTAAACCTTCAACGAGATTGTTGTAGTCAGAAGATAAATAATAAAAAAAAATAGGAGTTGACATTCTCCCTTTAACATAGCCTCGGTTACCCAGGCTCCGTGAGGTGGCAGCGCTTTAAAGCCTCTCATTTCACTGGGCGTAGTTCCGCAGCCGACCGACAGTCGGTTAAGCGAGACTACCTTTAACACTGTGCGTAATGCCAAACGTGCGCATCTGCCATTTTGTAAGCTTATGAGGCACTGTTGCTAAGCAACAGGCACGATATGAATACGTCAATTGGCTGACAGAAGATACGTACTTGGAGCAGAACGACAACTTGGTGCCGCTGCAGTCTACATTCTTCTCGAATGTGTGACCCACAAAGGTCGGCGCCGATGAGTCAACGCGCACCGTCAGCCAATCACCAGCACTGTTTCCCATGACGTCAGTCGCTCTCACTAACACCCGGATGTGTTTTCCATTGCCGACAATTGCCTACAACTGTTGAGCAGCGAAGAGTTAAACCTTGTTTATATTGGATGAACATTAAATAAACCAACGCATTCATCGCTATTTATAAATGGGTAACATCATCATTATATCTGCAAATTGTCAGTCTTATTTATAACAGCATCACTGTAATCCATGATCTTTAAAAACATCGGTTCATGTATAATATAGGTTAGAATAAATCATTTGAAAAAATGTTCAAGTTTAATGACGATTTCTATTCATCAACATCATCGTACGAGATTTTTGCAAGACGTTTTGTCATTGTTTGTACCGAAACCATCAACGGGTGATGATGGTTGATGATCCATTGGGAATGTACACACACACTTTGTATCAGGACCCAAGTCCATGTGCCCGTATGAATGTGGGCATGTGTGCGTGCGTGCTTGCGTGCGTGTGTGTGCGCGCGCGTGTGTAGTATGTGTGTGTGTGTGTGTGTTTGTGTGTTTGTGTGTTTGTGTGTTTGTGTGTTTGTGTGTTTGTGTGTTTGTGTGTTTGTGTGTTTGTGTGTTTGTGTGTTTGTTTTGTGTTTGTGTGTTTGTGTTTGTGTTTGTGTTTGTGTTTGTGTTTGTGTTTGTGTTTGTGTTTGTGTTTGTGTTTGTGTTTGTGTTTGTGTGCGTGTGCGTGTGCGTGTGCGTGTGCGTGTGCGTGTGCGTGTGCGTGTGCGTGTGCGTGTGCGTGTGCGTGTGCGTGTGCGTGTGCGTGTGCGTGTGTGCGTGCGTGTGCGTATTACCTTGTATTTCTCTTCCTGTCCAAGATTTTTCATCTTCGACGGCTCACCACTCTTAATGGAAGTAAAACCCGCTTGAAACTTGACTATTCCATGAACATTTGGAATAGCATTAACCGTTCTGTCTCCGTGGTTGTCGTCTAAACCTATGAAAAAAAGAAACCATTGACACGCTAGTAAAAATAAGTTAATGTTATTGTGTCTCTTGGTGTAACACTGCCTCTCGCAATACTTAAACAATTCTTAAACCATTCTTTATAAGAGCACATACGAAACTAATGCACAAATGCAACCATACGTAGTTACACTTTCATACATTGGTTAGTATTTTCTCCGAGATAACCATCTGTTGTTATAATATATATATATATATATATATATATATATATATATATATATATAATACATACATACATACATACATACATACATACATACATACATACATACATACATACATACATACATACATACATACATACATACATACATACATAAATACATACATACATACATACAACGTATTTGTTTTATGACGCCGCTTAATGTGCAAATTATAGTTTTTACACATATATTATATCAGTAAGCATGAAAATCACATGTGACAAGCTTAAACCTCACAATGGGCATTAATGCAATGAGGCCAACTGAACACTATATAGCCAGTCAATTATTTCTGGAAGGAAAAAGAATATGTACGAAAGACGAGAATACCGCAAACAGGCAAATAACTTTAAATGACTATCATTACTTTATAATGGAACTTCCTCGCCATTGTGTAGCCCCATTATGTCGAAATTTCAAGGAAGCATTTAAAATTAACCTAGAAATATGCGGATGGTTCAAACACATGGAGGTGACACTCTACAATGCTTCAAAATGTGCGTATTGCTGTAACGATTCTCAATGAACATGTTGAACCGAGCCATAACATCTGTCGACATACCTTTATCAGCTTTTCCCGGCTTCACTTCGTTTAGCAGTTTGTTGTTGTTATGAAAGGTGTTCTCGAAGTGGCCCGGCCACGTGACAGTGACCGGATGGTCTTTGTCGATGGCCGATGTCACCCAGACGTAGGTTTCACCTTCCTCCGTCACAGACGTGAGATCGAGCACGGACATCGGCCGCTTTGGGTTGGTCGACACAGCGGACTGCGAGTCCCAGAGCAGTAGGCGCCGGGCCACGGCGGTGCTTACCAACACTGTCTGTCACCTCGAGGACGACCGAGTACATGCCGGGCCCGGGCAGCGTGTAGGTCGGCGCGGCGGTGCTGGACGTGCTGCAAAAAAACGTAACTATGTTCAACAACACGTGGAACTGTCTCATTCACGCCCACGTTAGGATATTGCAGGTGCATAATGTTTGCGCAATGCGCCGGTTACAATATAAAACGTACAACTCTTGTTTGCGAGAACTGGCCATTCTCGTTCGTCCAATGTGGTGTTGATACCACTCAACTGTATAAACAAGTACTGTTGCCCAGTAATCATAGTGAATGTAGACACAAATTTAAGAACGTGTGACGTATGACTTTACCACAGTCATGGGTTCCCTTCCAAAGAGTTCCTGAAAGACCAATCAACCTAAGCTGAATGATTCACTATTGTATTCCCTGGTGGAAAGGCGTGAACAAGCTAGAAGTTAAATACTCATTATTACGACTTTTTCCGGCAACAATGTATTTGTTAATAGGTTGCAGATACTAATGCTAGCTTGCTGGCAACGGAAAATGGAGATCATGATGCATACATGCGAGCCGGCTGCGTGCCTGAGAAGAACGGCGATGGTTTCTCCACGAGTCGATCTCCATCGTCTTTAGCTGGCGTCAGCTCGTAAACCTTGTAGGCGAACGTCTCGAGGCCGGAATCGGCGTCTGTCCAGCCGGACCACGCTATGTACCGGGTCGCCTTGTCCTGTACATAGACAATGACACATGGTATACGGCTAGTTATATGCAGTTAACAGGTGTATTACTTAGCTCCGTCAAACATGTGATGAGTCAAGGGTCACAAAGGTCACCCTGTGTCCATTCCTTAGGCCTGCTCAAATCAACGCTTTATACTTTACTCCCTGGCAGACATGTTCAGTAGAACTGGACTTCTCTGGGAAGCATTCAGCCATGCCATATTTACTGCAGTTTCTTTTATACAATTATTAAAAACGTATAACCAGACAAGTATAATCGACTGCAAAAATGGTAAGGGTTCGAGAGACGTTCCATTGTGGAACGTTCTTTTACAATTTACTTGATTTGTTACTTATATGTAATCTATGCAAATACAAAACACATACTTTATGAGCACGCAAGTAAAGGTTTTTTACATCTTACATAACTAAAAGATTTAGACATAGATAACTTAGGCCCTGGCGATATTTGGCTGCACATAGGACGCTCTTGTGCGACAAACAATAGTTTATGTGTTGATAATTGGAATACCTGTTTGTCAATCTCTGGACCGACGTCGATCAGTTTATCCTCTGGTGTGCAAGTTGATGTCTCGATGCAATGAGTTGGTCTCTGAAGGTCAAAGGTCAGTGTCACGGTTCGACTTCCGGTCACGCCGTTATAGTTCTCCCGCCTGTTGCTGTAGTAATATGATATCTTGTAGCCGCCACTGGTTGCATTCATAATCACTTGAAGCCTGTGAATGAAGGGAAATGGTGTCATACAATAGGCTTTAACAGAAAACTAGGCATTAAAACACGTATTGGTTGAGATGGAGAGACTACCCAAGACAACAGATCATTTATTAGTTGTTACCGTTGCTGCGCATGCGCGTGCAGAACATAACAGACACGATAACATGGTGTCGGGTTCGTTGTAAACATCGGGTAAACAAACGCGCTATGGACTGAATTTCCAATTTTTATTCAATGTTTGTTTGTTCGATTTGTTTGTGTGTACGTGTGTTTGTGTGCGTGCGTTTTGTGCATGCATGCATGTAACTATAGATGTTGATATGTTATATATATTTTTAAACAAATGGAGTCATACATTTTATGTTAACAATTTAGATGGCAGTCGACACACAGTCGCAGTTATTTTGATGGTTATTTTCAAGCAAAATGGTTACTTTCAAATACAGACGCTCTTACTTGTGTCCGTGTTGGATGGTTGTCGATCCCAAGGCGTAGGTGTATGAACAGTTTAACGGCTGTTTGGGTTCTGCTAGATTCGCCAGACTCAAACACGAAAACGGCGTCCTAGCAATGACTGTATCGGTACCTATGGCAGAAATGCAACTGTTGTTATTTGCACTTGACAGACAAACCGACAGAGAGACAGAGAGACAGAGAGACAGACGAGACAGACAGACAGACAGACAGACAGACAGACAGACAGACAGACAGACAGACAGACAGACAGACAGACAGACAGACAGACAGACAGACAGACAGACAGACAGACAGACAGACAGACAGACAGACAGACAGACAGACAGACAGACAGACAGACAGACAGACAGACAGACAGACAGACAGACAGACAGACAGACAGACAGACAGACAGACAGACAGACAGACAGACAGACAGACAGACAGACAGACAGACAGACAGACAGACAGACAGACGGGCAGACAGGTATACCGACCGACCGACCGACCGACCGACCGACCGACCGACCGACCGACCGACCGACCGACCGACCGACCGACCGACCGACCGACCGACCGACCGACCGACCGACCGACCGACCGACCGACCGACCGACCGAACCGAACGCGAACGACGAACGAACGAACGAACGAACGAACGAACGAACGAACGAACGAACGAACGAACGAACGAACGAACGAACGAACGAACGAACGAACGAACGAACGAACGAACGAACGAACGAACGAACGAACAAGAACGAACGAACGAACGAACGAACGAACGAACGAACGAACGAACGAACGAACGAACGAACGAACGAACGAACGAACGAACGAACGAACGAACGAACGAACGAACGAACGAACGAACGAACGAACGAACGAACGAACGAACGAACGAACGAACGAACGAACGAACGAACGAACGAACGAACGAACGAACGAACGAACGAACGAACGAACGAACGAACGAACGAACGAACGAACGAACGAACGAACGAACGAACGAACGAACGAACGAACGAACGAACGAACGAACGAACGAACGAACGAACGAACGAACGAACGAACGAACGAACGAACGAACGAACGAACGAACGAACGAACGAACGAACGAACGAACGAACGAACGACGAGCGAGCGAGCGAGCGAGCGAGCGAGCGAGCGAGCGAGCGAGCGAGCGAGCGAGCGAACGAGCGAACGAGCGAACGAGCGAACGAGCGAACGAGCGAACGAGCGAACGAGCGAACGAGCGAACGAGCGAACGAGCGAACGAGCGAACGAGCGAACGAGCGAACGAGCAACGAGAACGACCGAACGACCGAACGACCGAACGACCGAACGACCGAACGACCGAACGACCGAACGACCGAACGACCGAACGACCGAACGACCGAACGACAGACAGACAGACAGACAGACAGACAGACAGACAGACAGACAGACAGACAGACAGACAGACAGACAGACAGACAGACAGACAGACAGACAGACAGACAGACAGACAGACAGACAGACAGACAGACAGACAGACAGACAGACAGACAGACAGACAGACAGACAGACAGACAGACAGACAGACAGACAGACAGACAGACAGACAGACAGACAGACAGACAGACAGACAGACAGACAGACAGACAGACAGACAGACAGACAGACAGACAGACAGACAGACAGACAGACAGACAGACAGACAGACAGAATCACCCATGCACCCAAACTCACTATCACACCGAATCACAGACTGACACGCCGACATTTGATAAAGTAGACATACAGCTCAGCCATGAAACTGCACAAATGATTGTGTATAACAGACGGGTTTTGAGATAATGTTTCCCAACTGTCCACTCACTGCCACTGGTCACTGTTACTTCTCCGACGGAGCTGACGACGCCGAATTTGAATGACTTCACTGCGGCCGTTGGATTGGTTGGAATATCATCAGACGGGTCATATGACGCCACCCAGTCCAACACGAAAGACAGCCCAGCTTTGTAGTTGCTACAACATTCGATACGAAAACAACGATTATGTAATGAATCGATATTCACATTAAACCATCATAGTTGACTCGGTCAGTTGCAAGGTTGTGTAGGGTCTATTTTACATGACGTCGGTCTACTGGGGTGCGATTTAACGACGTTACGTTGTATTGCGCTCATACAGACTTATATTGAATGGTCATCCATGCAAGACAGGGCGCCGCTGTTTGAATCAGTATCGCACCGTCGTGCAATTTATGTCAAAACAAATTACAGCTAATTGTTAAATCTAATTGATTATACACACACTCACACACCTACGCGCGCGCGCGCGCACACACGCACGAGCCTACCTGTACAAGTATTCTTGTCCGCACTTTCCGATATGAATTGTTTTTTCTTTTCCGCCAGATGTTACTACCGTACTCAGTTGACATTTCGGGAATTTTGGCGAATCCCGCACTGAAAGAATTACACAGCAAAAAGCTAAAGAAACTGGTGCATTCAATTAAATAATAAATATTGACATTCCTATCAAGGTTTAAAGGGATTCTTTGTAAGCGTATATGCATTCGAGATGAGCGGAGTGAAAACATGATAATTTCACGTAAGTACTTTTTCCTGCTACTTTTATCTCACGTATAACTTCGGTCTTTACTGCGCAACTAACAGACACACTGTCATAACTGTGTTTATGCGAATCACTTTGAGCGTGCTGCCAAGTTGGTGATTAATTATGTAGCCTGAATATAATGAATATTCATGTAACCACGCAGTGTCCGTTGACTTTAAACACAGTGAACTTGTCGGATAAACATTTTATTTAAACCGAAGTCTGGCGAACTGAACCGAATATGCATGACAATGCCTTACACAGATAGCATGGACGGGGCGCAAACTTGAAACTAACTACGTTAATAGGATAAATGAAAACTTTACACATTACACAGAGTTAAACATTTCAAATAATCCCTTTTAGGCATAGCATTGTGTTTTAGGCTTTTTTAGGCATAGCATTGTGTTTTAGTAATTAACACACATATGTGCAGAAATTAAATAATATAAAATAAACCGTGTTTCAAATGACAGACTGTGTGTGCGTGAGTGCGTGGGTCCGTGCGCATGCATGTAAGTGCGCTCCGCGTTAATTTAATTACAACTATGTTTTATCATGATACTTAAAATTGTCCTACTATTGATGCAGTTGACTCCTCCAAACCCAGCGGAGCAATAGGCGCAGTTTCTTCTACAGGCGCCACACCGCCCGGGGTAGCAGTTGTTGGCGTTGTTGTAAGGGCATTTATCTGGAAGGACAAACAGTTGCACCTCGCTAGAACAAAGAGGTGCATGTAGTGTGTTGCGATAAGACACATTAATCACTTTCCTCCCTTTGATCCCTACTGGCGTATTTATTGTCACTGTCTACTTTAACCGTTCCTCTCCATCGCTCTCATTCTGTCTACATCCATGTGTTTATAATATGTCCCTCTCCTTCTCTCTCCCCCTCTCTGTCCCTCTCCATCTCTCTCTTCCTCTCTCCCCCTCCCTCCCTCCCTCCCTCCCTCCCTCCCTCCCTCCCTCCCTCCCTCCCTCCCTCCCTCCCTCCTCTCTCTCTCTCTCTCTCTCTCTCTCTCTCTCTCTGTTTCTCTCTCCCGTCCCTCTCTCCCTCTATGTATGTATGTATGTATGTATGTATGTATGTATGTATGTATGTATGTATGTATGTATGTATGTATGTATGTATGTATGTATGTATGTATGTATGTATGTATGTATGTATGTATGTATGTATGTATGTATGTATGTATGTATGTATGTATGTATGTATGTATGTATGTATGTATGTATGTATGTATGTATGTATGTATGTATGTATGTATGTATGTATGTATGTATGTATGTATGTATGTATGTAGTACGTATGTATCGTATGTATGTAGTATGTATGTATGTAGTGTATGTATGTATGTATGTATGTATGTATGTATGTATGTATGTATGTATGTATGTATGTATGTATGTATGTATGTATGTATGTATTCGTTCCTGTTTATCTCAATAAAAACGCAAATTCTAAAAAAGTTATGAAATTTCACATGGTTTCAAGATGGTACTTACACGCGCCAGTCTTGGCGTTGTAGGCGCAACTGTTCATGCCGTAGCATACAGAGCATAAAGGCCTAGACGCGCAGGTCACTGGAAAACAATGCAAGCACAATGGATACATGTAACATAATACAACTGTTGTCTATATAACTGAGGAAAACTCTTATCCTTTGTATAATTTATTGTGTAGCTAAGTGTTCTAAGTATATGAATATAGAATAAGAAATCGATTTTTTTATAAAGAGGATTATAGAAAAATACTAAATAAGAAAAGAGAAAGAGATATAATACGTTATATTCTTATCGGAAGGAAAACAGCAGTGTCAAATAATATATTTATAAAATGTATTAATGTTACCAAATTTATTACTCAAACATGTTCGTTTAGACTTGCAACTGTGTATTGTCTTCCTACGAATAATTGTTATTAAAGATAGGTTCTCGTGACAGCGCTTACATGTCTTATAATGAGTTTCGGTGAGACGGCTACATTTATATAAGTTATATTGGTCAAATAAATTCAGAAACATAAGAAACGGGCACGAACTCTGTGTTGCTGTGTCTAACAATGGGTATGTTAATTTTCTCTACTTCCGTACAAATCACTAAGCTGTATGAACGAGTACCTGACTACAGACAGCGGTGGATATTCGCGAACGAATAGTCTTCGCGCATTAATGGCAGCATGGCTGAAAACTTCCCGGAGAAGCCGAGATGGTGATCGACTGGCAGTAAAGTGTAAAGTGCTTTGTGTTGTCCCAACGTCGGGATATTGAACTACATAGGAATTCGCCTTTACCTTTTAATATATATATATATATATATATATATATATATATATATATATATATATATATATATATATATATATATAGTTGTTGTTAAACATCCATGACGACTACACTGAGTCTCTGACACATACAGTTGGTAACAATGACAACTCCCACCTGTGTCACAACGTTCCCCTTTCCACCCGGAGCAGCAGAAAGTGGTGTTCTGTCTCTCCTCTGTGTCTTCGTAGGTGCCGCTAAGTCGACACACGCCACTGGGAAATACCACCAGCGATATGTCAGCACGGTACTTGATGTCACATTATATGTCATAATCATATTAGACAATATTATCCTCGGAATCACTGGATTGGCGTATATAATATAAGTGTTTCTGTGGTGTGTTGCATGTGCATGCGTGTGTGCGTGCGTGCGTGCGTGCGTGCGTGCGTGCGTGCGTGCGTGTGTGAATATGTGGGTATGTGTATCATAGAATAATAAACTTTAAAACATCTCCCTACTCCATCCCTACGATTGTGTTATTTTCGAATACGATGGACTGGGTGCTAGCAGATGTTTGTTGCTCATTCATGTTTACAACAGCGATGATTAGGCTATACTAGTAATTATAATAATTATATCGTGTGTACTTTACAAATTACCTTGGCGAGTCACAGTCAACTTCAGTCGTCTTTGTTTTCTTCACTTGGATACTGTACGGTTTCGGGCAAAAGGTTCTGTAATGTAAACAAACATAACATGTAGCGGCTTATCAGTACGACTATAAAACGTGTAACAGAAGCAGACTGCGGGGTGACATGTCGGTATAATATCCCTACTTACTCATGCAGGGACTTCAACAATTACTGTGCGATATGTTTCCTATATAGTATAGCCCACATACTTCTATACAAGAGTAGTACGCAACTATTCGAAAGAGATGATAAGTTCTTCGACATTGTCTCATTAATACAGTCACTTCAAACAATATCCAGTGATGTCGCAGCTTTAGAAATCTAATTATATTTGACCCTGTGCACTTCTGTATGTTCAAGAATTCCTTCTGGACGACCTGAGCATCGGGAACCAAACTTTCAGGGATTACTCTATGACCCAAAGCTAGACCAATGTGTGTACGATATAGGCCATACATGTCAAGATTACCCATTTTAGAAGGTATATCAGTTGTTCGGAAAGTAAATCGTAATGTTTGCGTAAAACGAAGGAACCATGCGCACGCAGCGACTACTATGAAAAAAAACAAGCTGCTGCGTCACGGAACGATGCTGTGTGCTTTCTAATATGTGATAAATATTACTATAACGACTGCACGTATCAGCTACCAAACTATCGCTTGAGGGGATGGGAATGTTTGCTTGTTGTTTTATATCATGTGTCGAGTGGTGGAAACTGGCTACTCCCTAGACCTTCTATTAGTTTAGTTATGCTGACCTGGTTGTAACGGGGTTCGGTAGTCTAGTAGAGTAAATAATGCAACTTAAATAACCAGACTAAGCAATTTTTTGATTGGCTTAGAACAGCTAAGGAACTTGGATTCTCGGGTTCTATATTCGCGAGATCACTTAAAATAAGACGTTCCGTTGAACTCTCGATAAGCCATCAATCGGTATTAAACCTTGATTTGACATTATGCTTAGCCGTCATAATAGGAATGGGTATTTCTTCGATTCCAAGTACATGGTTGTTAAGCAGCACGCCTTCAGGCAAATGTACACTTTCTTCCACGTGACTGCAGAAATATATTATGACAGGAGTGGAGAGTTATTCCCAGAGTCCTACGCCGGATTGTTCCCGAACAATTCTCCGCGCTTATTTGTCCACCTACAATAAGTAGCTGTGAACCGACCCCCCCCCCAGAACCACCTGTCCAACCACGAATCAGGAAGTTCACGATGATATCAGTGGACACAGATGAATGCACATCGTGTGCCGCTGGTCTACAAAGAGCGGGTCGTTTGATCGATGGTCACGGTTGACTGATTCACGAGGTAGTATACCGACGACAAATACGATTAACACAAACGGTGTGCACTCAACACTTACGGGTGTTTTTGGGTAAATACGTGCACACAACTGAAAGAAATGACCACCGACATTTCGTTCAAAAGTTGTGACTGAAGAGTCAGCCATATTGGAAATGTCCAGATAGATAGATTACAACCATAAGTGTTCTTCACACACTGTACATTTAGTCGTAAAATAACCATATTCGGCAAAAACATTAATTTACACATTCAACCAGCCGTTGAAACATATTTAGCATTGCATACAAGGTCATTTTATATAATGCCACATATAAACGTTTCAAATTGATGGAAACGAACGTGCCGATATATATAGTATAATCAAAATACCACATAAATATCTGACATTGGTTTTCGTTGAAACATTTTAATCTTGTCCCCATTAAAAAGGGTTGGATAACTGAGGCAGTGGCAGACGATGTACCCAATCTGTTGAATAACGACAGTCAAACTATTGTATAGAGCGATCATTTCGCATAATTCGATGGACAAACAAACTTCTACTGAAGCAGCTTAACAACTCCAGTCACATGGCGTTTTATACAATGCCACATATACATTCGGCAACAAAACGTTTGCGGAATAATCAAATTTAGTCTGGTCATCGTCTAGCGTCTTGCTGATCTTCGTTCAAAAGGTCTAAACTATTTTCCGCTAAAGAATAGCAATACCTAAGATTGATGTCGAGTTTGCCAATTGAAGCAATGATATTAATTTTACTCAAGCCGTTGAGACGCAGAATACAGAACGACCATTCAACGTGTTACATACTGTACATTACCATGTAAGTTCGTTATATAAAATGAGGTGTGACGTAATATGTTCTTACCCTTCAGCCAGTTGGAGAGCGACCACCGTGAAACAGGCTAGATGCAGCAAGGTGAACGCACCCATAATGGGGGACGGGCAGGTACACGCACGCCAATGTTTGGATCACAGCGTCCGAAGATCTCGTCAAATACTTTAGCAGATCTGAAATAGTAATTGTATTATTTAATGAAGTACCTAATTGTATTCATTGACGAACACACAACAAAACCTACACGAATGACAACGGCACGACAAGTTAATTACATGCGTGTATGTGTGTGTGTTTATAAATGCGTGGGTTTACACGTGTGTATTTGCGTGTGCGTACCGGTGTGCGCGTGTGCATGTGTACGTGCGTGTGCGTACATGTGTGTGCACGTACGTGTACCAGCATTCCGACGTAGTTTACTTATATTTATATGTATTTATGTGTATTTGTGCATGCGTGACACGATGTCATGTGCACGCGGGCGTACGTGTGTATGTGTGTACGTCTGTCACGTGTTTATTATACACTTGTAAACAAGGCTGGCTTCGAAACGTACTCTGACAGGAATGTTTATCACTATTATTTGAATACTATCTCGAGTTTCTGCACTGTAACCCTGTCACAGCTGCTATAGAAAGTTGATCTCATAATTAGCTATTTGTCGCATCACCAAGCCGTGTCTTGACTCGTGAGTGGCAGGGAATCTTCGATTATAATCAGCTTGACCCAATTTCATCCGAACGTCCTTCGACTTTCTTACTCCAAAATGTACTTGTTGATTTTTGCTTTATTGTTAAACACTATAGAGCATGCAAAAACCACACAGTTCCTTGTCAGCTTCGAAGAATCATCCAGTAAGATTATGTGTTCATGTGTTACAAATCACATGTAAATTCATTAACATGTTAGCAGGTGAAATTGATGGATATTCCCCCCAGCTTCATGTGTAACAAAATTAACCGTGTTTCTCCGAATATACCGAGTGACCGAGTTGGTATAGATCTATTGTGCTTTTGGCAAAACCACAGCCTTTCAACGTTTATCGCTGGTAATGAGATGGGCCACTGTACCGAGTTGTAAACATATGCAAATCTATCAGACATTGTGTGTAATCTTGACATGGTAATTAGGGCCTATAGCGTGGGAACCTGTTTGTACCAGCTGAGCTGTATAGAAACTAAATATCGTATTAAAATTAAGTAGGGGTTTTCGTTATTGTAGATATATTTTAGTCATTTCTGTCATCGTCAATTGTAAATGCGTTTATTAAAAGAAGCTTAGATGCTATCTTTGTTTATTTGTAAAATATTCGCTTTAACTGTTGAAGTTAAACATGTTCAACATAGCCACACTTGTTTCCACACATACGTAAACCACAGTATATTCAATGAGTAATTGATCTATATTGTACAGCATAAATGTTTAACTGTGGATGTGTTTATTTTGTTAGTTAATCAAATTTAAATATAACCTCCAGCTGAGAATTATACCCGTGAACTCAAAACCGGTTTTATTGGTGCATTATAAGTCAATAGAATACAAACAAACTACATTGAACATATACTCCCCTCACCCTCCGGAATTTCACAATGTTCCGACGGCGATGTCGTCAATACAGAGCATAAGATAACACGAGATAATTGGTATTTCAGTTGCGGAATGTTGCGGTCTTTGGTATGTCATTTAGAAAACGTTTTTCACTGAGAAAATAATTGTTATGCCCTGTTGAAATCCGAATTCTAATACAACCTGAATTTGTGTAGTATATTTTAAAACACACAGTTAACTGACACCGATACACATTTCACGATACCACGATATTTAGTTCAGCAGCGATGACGTCTTTCCTGACATTTCCATGTTTTGTACAACAAACACGAACTGAGCCGTCGAATCATGTAATGTTCTTATCGATACTGCGAAATCCAATCGTTACCACTGCTCGAAGCATTGTGCTTTCATCTTAGCCGATCGGTTTATGCCGACATAAATTTGCACAGTTGAGTAAACTGGAACAACGTAGGGTTGAAGAAATTGTTCAAGCGTCAGGACGTGAATAAAATTATCCGACTTCGCTCGAAAGAGGGTCTGTGGATCAGCTACGATGCTATCACTAAAGCTATTTTGCATACAGCTATGTAATTGAATGACAGATTAGAAATATTACAGTCTACGAATTCAGGTTTTAGATTTGTTTGTGGGATCATTCTTCATAATGCCAATCTCTACTTGCGAGTGCGTACAGTTTATCACAACCTTTCTAATATCTTGCAAATTGTTACCGCTGTCACTAAACCTTACATAGCTATGGCTACGAATACATGGAATACTGACATTGCTATTGATGAACAAGTCTAAAGACGAGACTATAAATAATAAATTGTAATTTTTATTAACCATACACGTTGAGGTCTTTGTTTGTACAATAATTTGTTTTCCTGAAGGTAACTAATTTATGTTGCTTATCGCGACGTTTCAAACATCAGGACTTGGGAATCCACACAACAATTATTCATAACTCGCTACACTGATAATGCTTTTCAATGTTGCTAGTAAACGTTTATTTCTGCACAACATGTTGATTTCATTTAATATCACTACCAGCGTGTCATTGCAGATGCTGAAGATGTTTGGTTTGAAAAATAGTAAGACAAGCGAAACACAACGGCGACGAGACGTTAACTTTTGTAAAGTTACAAAATACTTGTGTGGGCAGACTATACGCTCGCTAATATTCCAGAGTTATTCTTCTATAGAAACATTACATATATTAAATATCCATAACTAGTTAATCACTCATCTGCAGCAAACTGATTAAATAAATATACATTCCTTATGTACCACATGCAGCAAATAAGATGTCCTATTTTCTCGCAACTGTAAAGCAATTAAAGCATAAGAATGCGTCTTAAGAACACATGCAAGCACACGAATAAGCTCTCTCAAAGCGTTCACACAACAGCATACTTGGGTATAACTCAAAGACGGTCAAAAACTTACCCCTCTTCGTTCTTGAGAACCGGTGCAATAACAGTCTTACTACTATCTGCTTTATATAGCGGCGTCCAAACAATGGCCCCAATACGTCACGTGGTATTGCTTTGATAACATCTGGGCCACTTCCGTGGCGCTTTCTGGAACGGGAGGGCAGTGGGGAATTAACCGTGTATGTCTTTTGTGGTATGCGTGACTCATTCCTGCCAACTTGCAATGTGAGAACGTGAGTTTTGTTATTGATCCGATCAGGGTCAGTTTTACATGTTTATATAAGGTTTCACACGAAAAACTATGGAATTTGTAGATATTCACTATATCAATATACTATTTGGATACACGGGAGCTGGAAATATAATAACAGGCAAATATGTTGACTGACTAGTTATTGTCGTCTTATGCGTCTGCCGAATGCTGCTCAGCAACCATCTTGTTCAGTTAATCCCCTTCATAAGGATATGTGACAATCGGACGGCCTAACAAACAACATCGTGTTGTGGTTATGAATATGACAATTTGACGGTCTAATGACAACAACACCGTTTTGTGGTTATGAACACGACAGTCGAGCGGTCTAATGACAACAACATCGTGTTGTGGTTATGAACATGACAATTTGACGGTCTAATGACAACAACACCGTGTTGTGGTTATGAACATGACAATCGAACAGTCTAATGACAACAACATCGTGTTGTGGTTATGAACATGACAATCGGACGGTCTAATGACAACAACATCGTGTTGTGGTTATGAACATGACAATCGAACAGTCTAATGACAACAACATCGTGTTGTGGTTATGAACATGACAATCGAACAGTCTAATGACAACAACATCGTGTTGTGGTTATGAACATGACAATCGAACAGTCTAATGACAACAACATCGTGTTGTGGGTATTAACACGACAGTCGAGCAGTCTAATGACAACAACACCATGGTGTGGTTATGAACATGACAATCGAACAGTCTAATGACAACAACATCGTGTTGTGGTTATGAACATGACAATCGAACAGTCTAATGACAACAACATCGTGTTGTGGTTATGAACACGACAGTCGAGCGGTCTAATGACAACAACATCGTGTTGTGGTTATGAACATGACAGTCGAGCAGTCTAATGACAACAACATCGTGTTGTGGTTATGAACATGACAATCGAACAGTCTAATGACAACAACATCGTGTTGTGGTTATGAACACGACAGTCGAGCGGTCTAATGACAACAACATCGTGTTGTGGTTATGAACATGACAGTCGAGCAGTCTAATGACAACAACATCGTGTTGTGGTTATGAACACGACAGTCGAGCAGTCTAATGACAACAACATCGTGTTGTGGTTATGAACATGACAATCGAACAGTCTAATGACAACAACATCGTGTTGTGGTTATGAACATGACAATCGAACAGTCTAATGACAACAACATCGTGTTGTGGGTATGAACATGACAAGTCGAGCAGTCTAATGACAACAACACCATGGTGTGGTTATGAACAGACAATCGAACAGTCTAATGACAACAACATCGTGTTGTGGTTATGAACATGACAATCGAACAGTCTAATGACAACAACATCGTGTTGTGGTTATGAACAGACATCGAACAGTCTAATGACAACAACATCGTGTTGTGGTTATGAACATGACAGTCGAGCGTCTAATGACAACAACATCGTGTTGTGGTTATGAACATGACAGTCGAGCAGTCTAATGACAACAACATCGTGTTGTGGTTATGAACATGACAATCGAACAGTCTAATGACAACAACATCGTGTTGTGGTTATGAACATGACAATCGAACAGTCTAATGACAACAACATCGTGTTGTGGTTATGAACATCACAATCGAACAGTCTAATGACAACAACATCGTGTTGTGGTTATGAACACGACAGTCGAGCAGTCTAATGACAACAACATCGTGTTGTGGTTATGAACATGACAATCGAACAGTCTAATGACAACAACATCGTGTTGTGGTTATGAACATGACAATCGAACAGTCTAATGACAACAACATCGTGTTGTGGTTATGAACACGACAGTCGAGCAGTCTAATGACAACAACATCGTGTTGTGGTTATGAACATGACAATCGAACAGTCTAATGACAACAACATCGTGTTGTGGTTATGAACATGACAATCGAACAGTCTAATGACAACAACATCGTGTTGTGGGTATGAACACGACAGTCGAGCAGTCTAATGACAACAACACCATGGTGTGGTTATGAACATGACAATCGAACAGTCTAATGACAACAACATCGTGTTGTGGTTATGAACATGACAATCGAACAGTCTAATGACAACAACATCGTGTTGTGGTTATGAACACGACAGTCGAGCGGTCTAATGACAACAACATCGTGTTGTGGTTATGAACATGACAGTCGAGCAGTCTAATGACAACAACATCGTGTTGTGGTTATGAACACGACAGTCGAGCAGTCTAATGACAACAACATCGTGTTGTGGTTATGAACATGACAATCGAACAGTCTAATGACAACAACATCGTGTTGTGGTTATGAACATGACAATCGAACAGTCTAATGACAACAACATCGTGTTGTGGTTATGAACATCACAATCGAACAGTCTAATGACAACAACATCGTGTTGTGGTTATGAACACGACAGTCGAGCAGTCTAATGACAACAACATCGTGTTGTGGTTATGAACATGACAATCGAACAGTCTAATGACAACAACATCGTGTTGTGGTTATGAACATGACAATCGAACAGTCTAATGACAACAACATCGTGTTGTGGGTATGAACACGACAGTCGAGCAGTCTAATGACAACAACACCATGGTGTGGTTATGAACATGACAATCGAACAGTCTAATGACAACAACATCGTGTTGTGGTTATGAACACGACAGTCGAGCGGTCTAATGACAACAACATCGTGTTGTGGTTATGAACATGACAGTCGAGCAGTCTAATGACAACAACATCGTGTTGTGGTTATGAACACGACAGTCGAGCAGTCTAATGACAACAACATCGTGTTGTGGTTATGAACATGACAATCGAACAGTCTAATGACAACAACATCGTGTTGTGGTTATGAACATGACAATCGAACAGTCTAATGACAACAACATCGTGTTGTGGTTATGAACATCACAATCGAACAGTCTAATGACAACAACATCGTGTTGTGGTTATGAACACGACAGTCGAGCAGTCTAATGACAACAACATCGTGTTGTGGTTATGAACATGACAATCGAACAGTCTAATGACAACAACATCGTGTTGTGGTTATGAACATGACAATCGAACAGTCTAATGACAACAACATCGTGTTGTGGGTATGAACACGACAGTCGAGCAGTCTAATGACAACAACACCATGGTGTGGTTATGAACATGACAATCGAACAGTCTAATGACAACAACATCGTGTTGTGGTTATGAACATGACAATCGAGCAGTCTAATGACAACAACATCGTGTTGTGGTTATGAACACGACAGTCGAGCAGTCTAATGACAACAACATCGTGTTGTGGTTATGAACATGACAATCGAACAGTCTAATGACAACAACATCGTGTTGTGGTTATGAACATGACAATCGAACAGTCTAATGACAACAACATCGTGTTGTGGTTATGAACATCACAATCGAACAGTCTAATGACAACAACATCATGGTGTGGTTATGAACATGACAATCGAACAGTCTAATGACAACAACATCATGGTGTGGTTATGAACATGACAATCGAACAGTCTAATGACAACAACATCATGGTGTGGTTATGAACATGACAATCGGACGGTCCAATGACATCAGCCTCGTGATGTGATTATGGAAATGTTATAGTTTTAATTGCTTGGATTAAACGGGTATTGATGAAGGAAATTTATAAAAACGACATAACTGTTATAAGTGGATATTGTTATATAGTATAACCAAATGCCTGTGTTGTAGGAGAACAATAGCAAATGTAGCAAACAGAAAAAGAAAGATCTGACGTCAATGTATACTGTAACAATGAGCGGATCCAGGGGTTCGTGGAGATGCGTGCCCCTTGAATTTTACAAAACGCTTTTCATAAAAAATACAATTGTAATACCCTGTTGAAATGCAAATAATCAATATAAAACCTGAGTCTCCGTAAAATATTTTAAAACCACACTTGGCCATTGCCAATACCAACACACATTTCACGATACAAAGATGGCTATTTCAGCAGTGATTACATCATTCCTGCGTTTTCATGTTTTACCGTACAACAGTACAGGCAAACGTTCAGCTGTGCACATCGTTTAGGTGATTTCACTTAAAATAAATAACAATATATGTATGCGATTTCCCTGGAAAACATTGTGTAATAATAGCAAGTTACACAGATACATCTGGCGGATCGAGGGGCCCTGGGTGTATTTGTCCCATAAAAATTGAATTTGTCGTTTGACCTATGTTGGGTGCATTCCGTTAGTCACCGTGGTGTATGGTATCGTTTAGAAACATAAAAAAGTTACGGTGGCGCGAGTGGGATTTTTTTCAGAGCAACCCCTGGCCACGTCATGATCCCAGGGACAGTGCCATGGCGTGACAGCGGAGTCGAACATTTTTGACGAGCATTAGCGGGTGCAATTAGAGGTTTTTGTGCCTCTCTGAATTACCCTTCGTGGGTCCGCCCCTGGCAACAATCTAATGAGCGGTTGATTTCAAACATATAATTATGACTCTATTGTCATGTTATCGTCGTTGTCGTCGTCGTTGCGTTTGTGCTGCATGCGATAAGAACTAAGAAAGACAGAAGTGGTTACTTGAGAGGAACCAAACAACAGGGTGGTGAGCTACGGCATGAAGTAGACAGAAGAATTGTTGCTTGTCACGCTAGCAGGAAGTTAATAATAATAGTGGACTTCAACACAATCTCGCTGTCTCGCCACTATATTGGGAGACTTGGGGTGTGGTGGAAAACAATTCGTCGCCCTGGCGAGCAAAACATGGAGATGGGTTGAATATAATTTCCTCCTTCGTTCAAAATCTTCTTTTTCATCTTAAAGCTCTTTGTATTGGCAACACCTGGACTGCTCTAGAAGATTTTACGCCCTCCCAAACCCTTGATTTGCCGCGAAACAGGCATTACTTCCTTAAATATCTTAATTATTAGGGGATAATCCTACACTCGATTCCCCACCAAACACAATTACACTACACATGTCACCCTTTCCATAAGTATTGGGGATAATCTACATGACTACTGTAATAGTATTTATACAAAGGTTATGCATGATTACGTTTACAGTGTCTGCAGAATCTTGGTTGTACCAGACAAACAAAAAATAATCGGGTTTCTCCGAAGAAAGATCGTGTAATCAATAATTAACCAATTTGTAAAAACTAGGTGACCGCTCATAGTCGATTAAGGTTCTATTTATTGTGGTGAAACTGTATGGAAATGGGACAATACATACGTCAACCTGTTGAAATAAACCTCTAAGTACACCGACTGCCCTAGCGGCTTCTATTGTACACCTGTCAGCTCAGCGGCGGCCATTGAGAACATGTCAAATTCACACACAGACACACATTCCGCCATTGTGTCAAAATAACACTGCCAATCTCTATTTGACGATAGCGGCTGCAGTAAACCAATCCGAGCACAGCCGTAACAGGAAGTAATCGTGCTGCATTCTTCTGGTCGCACGTGCATGCGGGGGGAGGATTTGGGGACAATAGAAGCCAGTGAAGGGACGCCTACGTAGCTGCCCTACTGTAGGGGACGGATAACGTGTTTTACTTCCTGATTCATGATATACGAACGAACAACATGTGGTTTTGAAGCGGTAACCTTGTTTATAAATAGTTTACGTGTCTTAACAGTAAGACTGACACAGTTGATTACAAAGTTACATTACAAATGCACGAGGATATTTTTGCGTTGTGGCGTTAACATTTACACAACACGTACATACATAATTATGTTCCTACCTCTATTCAAGGTGTAAATTCAGTATGCCAACTGTCAACACAATGTAGGACAGTCATACATATCTCTGCATAAAAACGTTCAACTTGGTAACCTCATATCAATATCGTCTGGACATTATCTTAAAAGGGACGCAAGATGTTGTCTTTAAACAGTGATTTGACTATATCTGGGGCTACGATAGGAAAACAAAATACATGCGATAACAGTGCAGCATGGTCTACATCGATTATGCACTCGCGCAGTGACGAGGGAACTAATTTAATTTAGGGGGTTTGAGAACCGTTTGAGCTTCAGTAGCGCTCCGCCTTCCCCGCTGTGTCGCACCACGGCGCCCCCTAATTGGTCGGCCCCTCTCGTCTCGTCGCATTCGCTTGTTTCACTCAGGACAGATATCGGACGACCGGGGGGGACGGGGACGGGGACTGGGACTGGGACTGGGACTGGGACTGGGACTGGGACTGGGACTGGGACTGGGACTGGGACTGGGACTGGGACGGGGACGGGGACGGGGACGGGGACGGGGACGGGGACGGGGACGGGGACGGGGACGGGGACGGGGACGGGGACGGGGACGGGGACGGGGACGGGGACGGGGACGGGGACGGGTGATAATAGAAAATTCTCATTTTTGTCGTCGCGGCGCCCATAGTTTTGCGTGATGCTGTTTTACTGGGGGGCGCAACCACATGTCTGCCCCCCAAAAAAATTATACGTCTACCATGTCCCCCATTTCCCCATTTCAGTTTTGGTTTGTGTGTGTGTGTGTGTGTGTGTGTGTGTGTGTGTGTGTGTGTGTGTGTGTGTGTGTGTGTGTGTGTGTGTGTGTGTGTGTGTGTGTGTGTGTGTGTGTGTGTGTGTGTGTGTGTGTGTGTGTGTGTGTGTGTGTGTGTGTGTGTGTGTGTGTGTGTGTGTGTGTGTGTGTGTGTGTGTGTGTGTGTGTGTGTGTGTGTGTGTGTGTGTGTGTGTGTGTGTGTGTGTGTGTGTGTGTGTGTGTGTGTGTGTGTGTGTGTGTGTGTGTGTGTGTGTGTGTGTGTGTGTGTGTGTGTGTGTGTGTGTGTGTGTGTGTGTGTGTGTGTGTGTGTGTGTGTGTGTGTGTGTGTGTGTGTGTGTGTGTGTGTGTGTGTGTGTGTGTGTGTGTGTGTGTGTGTGTGTGTGTGTGTGTGTGTGTGTGTGTGTGTGTGTGTGTGTGTGTGTGTGTGTGTGTGTGTGTGTGTGTGTGTGTGTGTGTGTGTGTGTGTGTGTGTGTGTGTGTGTGTGTGTGTGTGTGTGTGTGTGTGTGTGTGTGTGTGTGTGTGTGTGTGTGTGTGTGTGTGTGTGTGTGTGTGTATTAATATGCCATCACTGGACAATGTTATTTTAGTACATGCAACCTTTGGCACCAATCTCTCAATTAGGTAACATATTCATTGATAAATAGTATTCAGTAGATACATATATTTCCATTTTCGATTGTATTGCCTATTGTATTTGTAAGTTTACACCAGTTTAAACACGTAGTTTAAACACATAGTTATTTCCATCTACCCGAATTCATAACATAAAATTAATCAAGGAATATCGAAGCACATATGATAACTTTACAAGCAAGCAGTAATACAATACAAAAGCTAGATTCCTTATTTCACAACTAATAAATTTTGACTCACGTCAACGTTTCGACCGCCATCGGTGGCCTACGTCAGGAACGGAATCTGTCAAGGGCCGCCAAAACTTCGATGTGAATTGAAATGTATTAGTTGTGAAATATGGAATCTTGCTTCAATATAATATTCTTCCAACTTTAGGAACATTTTCACGAAGCTGGGATATATACTGTCTGTGACGTGCCTATTCGATAACACCTCATAGTTGTAGGTCTGTTATATGCAGAAACATTCCGGCTGTTAGATAGCGCTGCACTTCTGCTTTCACGCTAAAATCACTCAACCGTAGCAGACAAATGGAATAAGAACTCTTTTTTGTGTGCTTAAAGGTCACAGAACTCTCATAATTTCGCGCAGACTGTCGGTGAGAATTTCAAAAAGTCACACTTAGTTATTATAAAAGTTAAAATTAATACTCTTACCTTTTGATTTGCAGTTACTGCAGTGACCAGCGACAAAACGTCAAATCTCGCCCGTGTGTAATGTGTTACCTAGCTGAAGTCGGAACGTTCACTGAGGGGCGGAAGGAATTGTGGGGCAGGTGTCAACTGGGCTGTAATGTATGGTGCGTTGACATAGGAGTTGACTGTCAAAGACGATATT
>JAODUO010000651.1:90000-190000 GCA_025642075.2 Ridgeia piscesae
CTAGAACGGACTATGGATGGTCAGTCAGAACGGACTATGGATGGTCAGTCAGAACATACTATGGATGGTCAATCAGAACGGACTATGGATGGTCAGTCAGAACGGACTATGGATGGTCAGTCTGAGCGGACTATGGATGGTCAACGAGAACGGACTATGGATGGTCAGTCAGAAAGGACTATGGATGGTCAGTCAGAACTAACCATGGATGGTCAGTCAGAGCGGACTATGGATGGTCAATCAGAACTGACTATGGATGGTCAGTCAGAACATACTATATGGGTGGTTAGTCAGAGCGGACTATAGATGGTCAATCAGATCGGACTATGGATAGTAAGTCAGAAAGGACTACGGATGGTCAGTCAGAACGGATTATGGATGGTCAATCAGAACATAGTATGGATGGTCAGTCAGAATGGAGTCGCCGCTTTCGTAGCGGAAACGGAATCCCGTGAATGTGCCGTGCACCATTGGGATACGTCTGGTCGACGCACGCACAACCGTAACAGAGATATCGACAAACACGTTGACCCATCACTATTGTAACAGTCGGCTCCATTGACTTTCATTTCGGACGGACGGACGGACGGACGGACGGACGGGCGGACGGACGGACGGACGGACGGACGGACGGACGGACGGACGGACGGACGGACGGACGGACGGACGGACGAGGACGGACGGACGGACGGACGGACGGACGGACGGACGGACGGACGGACGGGACGGACGGACGGCGGACGGACGGACGGGACGGACGGACGCGAGGCGGGACGGACGGACGGACGGACGGACGGACGGACGGACGGACGGACGGACGGACGGACGGACGGACGGACGGACGGACGGACGGACGGACGGACGGACGGACGGACGGACGGACGGACGGACGGACGGACGGACGGACGGACGGACGGACGGACGGACGGACGGACGGACGGACGGACGGACGGACGGACGGACGGACGGACGGACGGACGGACGGACGGACGGACGGACGGACGGACGGACGGACGGACGGACGGACGGACGGACGGACGGACGGACGGACGGACGGACGGACGGACGGACGGACGGACGGACGGACGGACGGACGGACGGACGGACGGACGGACGGACGGACGGAGCGGACGGACGGACGGGACGGACGGACGGACGGACGGACGGACGGACGGACGGACGGACGGACAGAGGGATAACTATAATTAAACATAACGTTTTTACCCAAATAGGTACAATATTAGTTGAAAAAACTAATATTGTACAAATGTGTGCACTTATAATAATTATCGTTGTACTAAAAAAAACAATCATAACTTTTACAAACTGGTGGCGGTAGCGCCTACTAAGAGTAAGACAATAATGTCGCTGTCGCACTAGCCACCGTATTGTCACTGTGAAAAGTAACATGTTCCTTTATGGATGGAGGTTGACGCCATCCACATTAACTATCAAACTATGCTACACAAAAGTAGGAACAAAATCATTGTTTTGGGGGTCTGAGAACCGCCGGGGCTTCAGCATTACTCCATTCCCGCTGTCTCGCGGCAGATCACGACATCAGACGACGGTGGGTGGCTGTTGAAAATAGCCTTGAAGCAGTCAACATTGGGAGCGGCCTCTACGGTCTCGGGATGTCCATTCCAATCTGCTCGCCAAGAAGTGGACGCAAAAGTGGTGCCATCTCGCGGCGCCTGTGTAATCGATCCATCCTTTTTTGTTTTATTGTACCTGTACTACATTTTGTTCCAAGGAAAAAATTAATGTTGTTTATAACATCGTATCTAAGAAATTACGTTTATTATAAACTAAAATATTCATATTATCACGTCATATTTTTGATAACAGTTTAGTTTTATTGTTTATAAAACATTGATCACAAAAATCATAATATAGGCATATTTCATGATCTTATTAAGGCTTTTGACACAATAGATCATAACATCTTATTTAACAAAAACTTCAGTGCTATGGTATAAGAGGCATAGCTTGTGAATGGTTCAAAAGTTACCTTAGCGATAGAGCACAATGTGTTGTATAATAACACCGAATCGGACTGTATGAAGATAACTTGTGGCATTCCCCAGGGATCCATACTAGGCCCATTACTTGTTATCATATATATAAATGATATCGTAAATGTGTCAAGCATTCTTAAGCCAATACTGTTTGCAGATGATACTAGTTTATTCCATGCACACACAAATTTCCACACTCTTATAGAACAAGTTAATATTGAACTTCAAAAACATTGCAATAATATTATGGTTTAATACTAACAAACTAACATTAAATGTTAAAATATCTAATTTCATAATATTCACACCAAAAGTGAAAAATTATAATACAGACAATGCTGAAATGATAATGAATGGTAACAAAATAAAAATAGTCAAGTTTACAACATTTCTAGGAATACAAATAGATGAACATTTGAGCTGGACAATCCATATTAATAATTTATCCCCAAAAATTGCACGGAATGTGGGAATGCTTAATAAATTAAAATATTTTCTCCCATTGTACACCATGAAGACTTTATACTATTCATTAATATTATCTCAGCTGCCATATTGTGTCCTGCTGTAGTCAAATACATACACAACTCATTTAAATAAAAATAAAGATACTACAGAAGAGAGCAATAAGGATAATTACGAAATCACAATATACATCACATACAGACCCTTTATTTTCAAAATTAAAACTGTTAAAGTTAAGTGATCTATATAAACATCAATTAGGGATTTATATGTATAAATCCATTAATGGTCAACTCCCAGGTAACTTGACTTCTATGCTTAAGCGAACAGAAAATATTCATAACCACAATCTTAAAAATGTTAATGGGTATTACATTCAAAACAAGAACAAACAACAGAAAGTTTGCAATAAATTATTCTGGTCCAGTCTTCTGGAATACACTACCTCAACAGCTAAGGAAGCTTAGAACAATAAAACAATGTTTAAAAGTAAGCTAAAGGAGTTATTACTGATGGGATATGTAACTTAGACATGTTATAAGAATGATTGTACATGTACCATAGTTAACTTAGGCATTTATAAGGATTTTGTACCATAGTTAATTTAGGCATTTATAAGGATTATGTACCATAGTTATAGTATTCTTTTATTATTTATCAGTATTTTTTTTTTAGACTTATTTAAGTATTTAGCATCATTCATGATACTGATGATGTGATAGTAGTAATATTAGTAGTAGTAGTGTTCTAGTGGTAGGTAATGTTATACTATTTTCATTGTTATTGTAATTTACTCGTAATAATATTTTATTAGGAATACTTTTTGGGTTCACAAACTTCACATATGATTCTGCTGATTAGAATAATTAGAATATGTGAATTTAGGCCATTAATTCTATAAAACAGGTGTACACTAAAATTGTACATTTTAACTCTGAAACAGATTTATTATATGTAGTTAACATTTTCTGAAAATTTCCTTGATATTGTATGTATGTGTATGGGTGCAGGTATGTGTACCGTAGTTGTAGTGTTCTGTTATTATTTATTAGTATTTTTTAGACTTATTTAAGTATTTAGCATCATTCATGATACTGATGATATATTTAGTTTACTTTTATAATAATTAATATGTCCATAAAGTATCATGTTCTGGTGGTATAAGCCCTCAGTGGTTTCTAGAGGATCTCCACGGTTACATTTGATACTCGTGTATGTTTGTGCAATTGTTTGTATGTTTGTGACCGAAATAAAGTTCAATTCAATTCACATTTGTGATTTGTTATCCTCTTATAGTTATGATATCTATGCCTCTGCCTACTTGCATCAGTTCCTTAACACATTTATTTGCATGTATTTACACTGTATACAATTTTGCTGAATAAAGTCAAATCAAAACAACTCCAGATTGGCAGGTTTATATATATTTTATTTCTCAAACTATTTACAAAGAAACACCTGCAACACGATGTCGACTGCTGCTTGCTTCAGTTGGTGTCGCCAATACTTCTGTGGCCAGATTTCATGCAGCAAATGACAATGAAACTTCCAGAGCCAAAATCCCAAAAAATTCTGCATACCTCTACCTTTATTGTTCACAGAAGACATTTCCGCTTTGGTTATTTCCCAAAAATAATACAATTATGAGCAAATGCAATTTTTTTTGTATTTGGGATCTCATGCTTGTGGGAGTTCATTGCAGTTGTCTTCCTATCATTTGATGAGAATTGTTCAATTTTTGTAGGGTGCATTTTAAGGGATGCATACCAGATCCAGTCAGTGGGCTCAGAATTTCTTCAGGCAGCCAACACTGATCTGTGTATAGGTCTAACATTGAGAAATGCCCAATTCACAACAGGAAGTATCATACTGGAACTTACAGAGGCAGAAGTATCATATCCCAGACTAAATCAAGTATTTATTTAGGATAAGCCAATCATAGAACCCATGTTCACCAAAACGTCCTCTATACAGCCTGGTTCTCCATGTCATGGCTTCATTCACTGTGACAGCATGAGCACTAAAGACAAACACACCGGACCGCTTCCTTCGTCTGCATCCGCTTTCTGCTAACATAATCCGCCAATTCAAAGCATCAGGGCATGCATTTTTCTGCACACATTGTTTTGGGAACAAATAAGAAGGAACATACAATGGACGATATATTGGTGGAAGCAGACAGGTATATTTTTGCTTCAGTGTTCGGCCACACGTGACTGTCAAGTCATGCGTGACCAAGACGGTTCTGTGCTGGATATAGATCTGAACTGGAGCTAGGAGGATGGTCTCCTCAACCACTGCACTGGCTACACAAAATATACAAATAGCTTAACTAAGATACATATTATTATCCCATAAACACATATTCAAGCGACGAATGGCCAGCTATTTCACATGCCCGAATTCTAAGTATAAAAATACTATCAGGCATTCCCACGAACATCCCATTGTTCAGCTAAGCTTGGCGATTGGTCTACGTTGTTGCCGATCCACAGAAATCTCTGGATCTGTGTTGGCCACAAAAACACTCGACATGCGGTAAAACTATGTACAAGTCGTTGTGTCTTATGTGGTCACCTTCCACAGTGCCACTGACTTTGACCACCACGTGTCGTGTACGTATCTCAGCAGTTACTTGGGGCTTGGACCTGTCTATCAGGCCATCTTCTTGCACTGTGTGCTTATTCAAGATCTGCTCAACACATTTAATGTGGGTCAGTTTAACACTCAATCTGTATATTTTAGAACCATTTGTGTAGGAAAGTAACATACATTACAGTACACGGGACCATTTCACTAACACAATAATTAACTCACAAGGAAAATCTATCACTGTTAAATTGAGGGAGTATTTTCAAAATGCATGGAAAGTGACACCAAGAAAACTATTTATGTGACACAGGCGAAAGCGTCGCGCATCCAGGTGTTTCGGTAAACGTTGCAGGAGCAAAATCAATTTTAAGATAGTCGATCAAATTGTTTAGTGCACGTATATTATTTTTTACAATACACTTGCGTTAGCAATAATGGCCCTTAGGGAGATAAAATGTAATAAATAATGTTTATTATTATTAGTGAAATGGTCTCCAGTTTTTTGTTGCCTCATGCCACAGTTATGATTTCTACCAACAACTCTCTAGTCCGATTATTCACAAATGTCTTGGTTGGTTTCATTATTGCAAATCCATGCCAGCCATGCACTTGGTGCTGTTTTTTGCTGCATTTAACTTGAGGCAAAAATACAGATAAAATAGCTCTATACCAGAAACACAAACTAGATGGTTTGTACTGACTTCAGGCAGAACCATCTGATTAGTGACTAAGAGAGATCAAATGTGGATTCTCAGTCTAGTGGTAAACCAAACATTTCGTTCAAAGAGAAATACGACTAGAAACTCCAATCAGGTGCAAATGTGATAAGAGTTTCTGATGGTATACACACACACATATATATATATATTATATATATATAATATATATATATATATATGTGTGTGTATTCTGTAAAGGCAGTCTAGGAAAAAGCACATACAAACTGTATCCTTTCATTGCACAGCAAAACACAACCTTCACTCGGATAGAGACAAAAATATTTCCTACCATCTCTAGAGCTGCCTGCTAGAACAGAAGTTATGGTATGTGACCTGGCACCTTCCCAACTCATGCAATCACTGCAAACATGTGACACGTTCCTAATGTATATGATCACTCTCAAGAAGCAGAACAGGTATAACAACAAAGTGAGTAAGTAACACACATCAATTCGATTAGCAATACACACCAAAATTGTTCAAAATCATTCTATGGTAAACGGGCCGTTTGGACGGCTATGGACACCTGCTAGCAAACGTCAATTACGACGAGGGTTGGCAGGCAAGTATACATTCATCCACCGCGCTGCTTCCCATTTGCCAGTTTCATGTATTTGGCCACATGCGTTCTCTCTATAATGTACACATTAGCTCATAACCGAACAATCAACTATGTATTTATATATGTATAATTATATACACAAAATATTCACAATCTTCCACCGTGCCTCAGTCGGTTACTACCAACCGAATAACAAAACAACCGATGCCGCACTGGTGGTGATAACAAGTATGTGACATTGACCCAACCAGAAAGATGGCCAGTCTTATTCGAGTCATGCAAAGTTACGTTTCTGGCGTAACACCAACAGTGTCTGCAGTGAATTTGATGCCAAATAATACTCTGTACAACTTCAAGTACAGCAATCAACTGACGAGGCCTTGCTGTATGGAAACCGATAATGACTAACCCGTATTTACACAGATTCTGCAAATTTGTTAATCAGTCATCCCGTGACGTTAACACACCGAAATCAAACCTGAAACGTCAGTGAAATGACGTACATCTGTCACAGGAAAGAAGTTGATACAGTGCAGTGTGAAACACTCAACAGAAATCTGACGCAACAGAAACTGCCGCACAGCTTTCATTGCGAACAGAAACGCTTCGTAATGTAAAAGAAAAGGGCAACGCAAACACCGATCAACACGTGATTATGGACAATGTAGTCGCCGCTTTCGTAGCGGAAATGGAATCCCGTGAATGTGCCGTGTACCATTGGGATACGTCTGGTCGACGCACGCACAACCGACACAGAGATATCAACAAACATGTTGACGCGTCACTACTCTAACGACGACTCCATTGACTCTCCTTCAGTGTCTGATTGTTGCGATGTTGGCATGAGGTGTGCGTGAGAACACGGCCGGGAGCACATGTTGGCGAGGTTCTCGTATGTGTTGGCGTGCAGGAAGCAGACGAGGACCACCGTCATGTTGTCACAGCCGAGGCCTCCCATCTGACAGTCGGGTGCCAGGCATCGCATCATCAGCTCCTCACAGATCTGTCACCAACGCGGCGTGACACAGTCAGCATGAGTGACAACAAGGTACGTGGAACAAGTGACAATATGGCACGTGGAACAAGTGACAACATGGCACGTGGAACAAGTGACAACATGGTACGTGTAACGAGTGACAATATGGCACGTGGAACGAGTGACAACATGGCACGTGGAACAAGTGACAACATGGTACGTGTAACGAGTGACAACATGATACGTGGAACGAGTGACAACATGGTACGTGGAACGGGTGACAACATGGCACGTGGAACGAGTGTCGACATGATACATGGAACGAATGACAACATGGTACATGGAACGAGTGACAACATGGTACGTGGAACGAGTGACAACATGGTACACAGGATGAATGACAACATGGTACATAGAATGAGTGACAACATGGTACACAGAATGAGTGACAACATGGTACATAGAATGAGTGACAACATGGTACACAGAATGAGTGACAACATGGTACACAGAATGAGTGATAATGTGGTTCATACAATGCGTGACAACACGAATGACGAGGTACATATAATGCTATTGGCATATGTAAAAAACACGTGTGTGGTGAGTACTTTTTTAAACAATCATTCTAGCTGTTGCTGCTCCCCTTAAAATATCCCAGAAGTATAAAAATGCACGCTGTATCAGCACATTGCTTATACTCACTATAAATGAAATAAATACAAGCAATATTAATTATAACTTATAATTAACAGTCCTCTGACCTACTCATTCATTTGTGCAACAAACCAACACCACAGGAGTCAGATAGTTATCACACGTACAGTTTCTGGCTCTATCTTCTGTGCGATTCGTCCACGGACAAAGTCGACCACCTCCTGATTCGAGAGGACGTCCCAAATACCATCGCATGCTAAGATGAGGAACTCGTGGTCGGCCGTCAAGTCCCTCACAACAACATCTGGCTGGGCTGTCACATGCACACAACAGTTGTCAACATGCACTTCAATATGTCACTCAACAAGCATCATCATCTCAAATAGATACCCAAGTCACGGATGGTAAATCTCACCTGGTAATTATGGCCTACACCGACTGAATGGCATTTTGATACTAATTTACGCACATTTTTATCCGGTTAACAACATAAATAAAAAGTTAAGTATTTAATTTACCATGATGATTTATTATTTGTTATCCATTGATGTTTACACAACATTTTATCTTATATTTATTTTATATTAAAATCTGTAAAATGATTCCCTATTTTATATTGTAGCTTTATGTAAAGTGCTATGGACACTACGGTTATGTGTGCTATATAAAATAAACACTATTATTAATTATTTGCCGAATTTACTGCTCTTCAATTAGTGGATTGCATGTGGGAACCTACCAACGACAATTATATTTTCGACAGGGTATGTCTACACCCGTACTAACATAAACAGTTCCAACAGAGGTTGTTTACCTATCAAATGTTTTGTTTACAATTTGAAAAAGTTGTGGGGCAACATTAATATTAAGAACAATGTATCAGGCTTATGAAAAGCAAAATTTGGCAGGCACTAAACCATCAGTATATCTATCTAATGTTACGAATATTACTGAACATAATAAAATGTCAAACACACAACCTAAATGTGATAATATTAGTGTATTAGAGAAAGATGGAATAGAGAGGTCAAATCTTTCCAGAGAATGCATGGTTCAATCAATCATCAATTAATTTCACTAATCAGTTTGTATATACAACAGTTCAGCTAACAAAATTAAAATATAGAAAGTATCAGAAGTCCACCGGAGGTATTAAATGTAGAGTTTTGAATGTGTTACATAATGTTAAGTTCTTATGACACCAGCATATATGTTGAAAGTGTACTGTAGGCTACACTGTGTTTAGTTACTTTATTCGGCTCACAACGACCTGTTCAAATGATAAACATCCAATTTAAAAATCAAGCTTAAGTGGTAATAATGCCACGGTGAGCCGGTTTACCACAATACCCTTTGGTGTTAACTGTTCTGCAATACCTTTTGATGCTTTCTAGACAACCGACTTGCTGTTACAAATGACTTCACAGAGTAATTCCTTGTAGAGGGCGAGACGCCTACTTTTTCTTTAAGACATGCGCAAGAAGTCCACAGGAGACAATAAATTTTTTATATAGGTCTTAAAACAACGCACTCCTCATGCACTGATGACACAATGTTCGTCCACACTGTGTCCCTTCTATAACAGCACATGTCCGGACACAGAGTCACTCTCAACAACAGCTAGTTTAGAATGATTGACACTACCCTGGTGGCGCCCTTACCTGTGACAATTTGTTCTTCTGGTTTCTTTGTGTCGTTTTTCTTAAATACAAAGTCTCCTAATGCCCTTGACAATGCCAAATTGCCTGTGAGAACAGAATGGGAAAATAATAATAAGATACTGAATAGAAACTTAGAATTACAGGCTTCCTATATATTGATTTTGCAAAAACCGTTACTATACCAAACAGTATATATATATATATATATATATATATATATATATATATATATATATATATATATATATGAGTGTATATCACACACTCATAACTACAGTCATATATAATGAACTCAAACAGTGTTAGACAAGATGTTTAACTTTATGGAGGTAAAATAACACGATTTACATAAATGTATTGTCACTCAAAATACAAAATTCTTGATTGTATGTATGAATACTTCAGGAAACTGTCTTCTATTTCCACTTGTACATAGCATCTATGGGATGACTAGCATTTCTGTTAGTACTAAACATTAAGAATAAAATGGATACTGTACCATTGACCCTGTTGAACTCCACCCATCCCCCCGCAGCTATGATTCTCTTCGTCTCAGCCTCATTCGAAGGCTTGTGATCAAACGACAGTTGTTGTACCTCACCCTTTACACTGGCGATTACTCGTGAATCACCGACATTGCCCTGCAAAATGCACAAAATGCCCCTGTAATGTCAAAGTTTAAAAGAGCCGGCAAGTTTGTTTCAGCAAACTATTGAATCACACTGACTCAGAAATACATTCAACACAACATGTTCCAGCAACTCATGGAGAAAATACCATTTGCTTATAGGTAGCATAGCAAGTTTTGATTTATGTTGTCCATCAGACTCATTGTCTGTTGGTCTTAATATATTTTAAACAGGTTCCCACTAGCTGTGTTTAGTGGGCAGACAGTTTATTTTGTGCATTTACTCTCTTCTGTAAGAATAAATAAAAGTATAAAAAGTATGGACAACTTACACAGGTCTCAATCAGAAGCCAAGTTAAAATTAATGGATATACATACATAAAAGAAAAATAGAATTAATACATTTTTATGGTTAAACGGTTATGGAGCAATACTTCATTGAAAGTCTTCACGCAAACTCAAACAGACCACCTTCAAGTGTGTTTGAATTTACATCCAACTTGTAGTATTTCAGGAAAAATCTGATGATGTCTGTGACAAATTATTATAATTAAGCTCTTAAATTCCAATACACAGCACAGAAAAAACAAAACTCTCAGTGTAAAAATTAGTACTAATCTTCCCCGAAATAAAATAACACACTTACACAATATATCTTTGAATTCTTGATAAGGACTATCACTGCAGTCGTTCCTGCTAATTCCTCCTTCATACTGTCATCTGCAATCGACACATTCACCGGATATAAACATTCCTTATTACTATGTTGTTTTATAACAAAACAGTTATTTAATTTTCTGTGAGTCTGTCCTATTGGACAGGGCTTTGGATGAACTGTGGGGGTGCTAGTCTGAAGCAAAAATCCTAAATATTACAAGTGACTCTCAACAGAATATACTTACTGAGAGTCACAACATATCCACCCTTTTGGGTACGTCTTCGGGGGGTAGGTGTATGGTTATAGAACAGAAGGGAGAGGTGGAAGGTATATTATAACCAACTGTGGAAAAACAAACCACGGCAGCTGCTTTCTTTATGATATCATTTACATTTTAAAATCATTCCTACTGACTACTCATTTTTACTTCTGCTGTCACCAGTTACAACATGCCAATAATCAGGGCTTTACGCAGGATACATTTTTGTCAGTCACCCTTTTTTTGGTGGCCACATAGATGTTAACTCATATACCGGGTTCACACAAGCCTGTTGAGATGTGTTTAATGATCTGAAATAAACCACACACACGTTTGACATTCATTTACACCCATTTTCAAGGCATATCTATGACGTTTTTCTGCTACTTAATTTTTTACCGGTCCACCTGCCGTCCAGTGACACTTCTGCCCGTTTTACCATCCAAATGAGGGTTGAACAGGTCTCTCCTTAAAGCTATGCCGATAATACCACAACATTGCCCCTCTGTGAGGAATCGTAATAGAAAAATGTGTCAAAGGTAACCAAGTACAAAGAAGAATATCTTTATGATTTTTGCAGGGATTCGGTGCATATTTCACTAAAAAGATGCTTATGGGCTAATGAGTGGTGTGACGAACATCTGCATCCTGCTGTGATGATAGTTAGTAAACAAAATTGTTAGATGCTAGAGTAAACAAGAAAGTGAAATAACAATGTTACGTCACGAACGTCAACATATATGTTGTTATGAAAATGTGTGTACATACAAAGTGTTAGCATGAAAATGGTTAGCATAACGATAAGTAGTCATTTAGTTGAAACCTGTTGGCAACACCAAAAAAGTCATGGCAAAGTGCTTCCGTACAAACAGAAGACCATTTGTCGTTGCCAGACATAGTGTAAACGTGGAGTTCATCGAAAAACAAGAACATTTCCAAATGTACACACAAACTTCGGTAGAAATGCGTTACCTATTTCATTATAACAACAAATACATATGGGAGCTTTACTAATTTCTTCTTCAGAGTCACGCTCAACCATTTCAGATGAGACGGAGTTAACGTGAGTAAATTCTACAATAAAATATGGTTGCCATGGTCACCACGGAAACATAACATTCAAAATTGGTCAATGTAAAGGGAATTTTTTTTAATAAAGTTATAACGGAAAAGATGTTTTTGTTTCCACTTGTGTCAGTGACGAATAAGCTAAACTCTGAGCTGCATCAACTTTCATTATATACATTGAGACACTAACCATGGATTCAGTTTGAACATATCGCTCATCTTCTGCGCTTACAAATTAAATAAACTAACAAAATCATGCTCTCATATCAATGTATGCGTTTGCTTTCCAATGCTGTAAACCCTTGTTGTCTGCTGTTACGCCATTTTGAATTATCCATACAATAGCACTGCACTAAGTTCACGTAACTCGATAAATGTCCAGTACAAAGCAGAGCACAGCAGACTTTACAGCAATTCAGCAAACCCACAGAAATGTACAAAGACATCAAATTTCTACTGGGTACACTTGGGAAATGTTGGTTTCTTGAACAACTCCACCAGACCTGGCTTTAATTCTTAATTGAACTGGAATTGAATTGATAAAACATGTGAAATTGAATAAAATCAAAACATAATTCAACTGACAATAAACTGGAGCTGAATCCTGCACGGATGAATTTATCAAAACAGGAAGTCTGTTATATTGGTCAAAAGTTAGTATATTAGATTCTGGGTGATTTACATCTAATGCATTTTTTATATTAATAAATTATGTTTAGTGAAAGCCACAGCAAAATGGCTAACGTTGCCAATTTACTAATTTGAATTAGAAGACAAATTAACTGACTTGAGATTTTTTTTGTAAGCATGATGAATTAAACCAGAACTGATCCTTGATTAATGCATATGAATTAGAAATGAACTGGAATTGGTAAAGTGAATTGAACCCAGGTCTGATACAAACAAAGAAAGAGAGAGAAGCATGATCTAACCATTGAGCATGTCTTCGTCTGTAGCGAGGAAGCCTCTCCGTATAGCCTCCTCCACCTGGCCTTCAGCTGAAACACACAGTCTTTCACAATCTCAGACAATGTCATATAATCTCACACAATGTCAGATAATCTCACACAATCTCACACAATGTCAGATAATCTCACACAATCTCTCACAATCTCACACAATGTCAGATAATCTCACACAATCTCACACAATGTCAGATAATCTCACACAATTTCATACAATTTCACCCAATCTCTCATAGTTTCTAAAAAATCTCACACAATATAATAGAATCTCTCACAATCTCACACAATCTCACACAATCTCACACAATCTCTCACAATGTCACATATTCACAGTCCACAGCTGGTCCTCTGACTGCTGCCTAAGTACCAATGTGGAAACAAACAGGTGCACTTGTTTATGTCGTCCTGACATATTTACCATTACTATTACAGACTGTGCCTGTAAAGTTCAACATATACTTACACTACATATGGGTCAGGACAAAGTACTTGCACACTAAATTCTAATACATAATTTAGATTCAAAAAGTGTACATCCTGAAGCAGGAGGCAACTGGCACAATGACAACTGAAGGTAGGATAACATGGCTAAGAGACGACAACGTAAGTAAATTTGTAAGATAATAGGTAACATGGGCACACATGGAGGTAATATGAGCATGACATACTGAATAAACATAACTTGAGAAGCGGCAAGATCCATTAATTAGATATGCAAGAAATTTGTTCTACTCCATAAAGGTTTTGGGTTCTCTTAATTTAGGTAAAGATACTAGATTTACCATGCTGGTTGAGAGCTGTAGGTAACATGAGTAGTATATAGTCACTACCAGAGGTAGATTGAAACCAGCCAGGTCCTAACATAACCCAAGAGCCAATGGCTAAACACAATTTCTTTCAAGATACAATCCAGCAGAAAATGCGTAATGCATGAAAATGCAGTGGTAAACAAGACAATATGTAACATGGACAACATGTACCAATACTGTGTTCTCACCCATACATATTTGATATACATGCAAATACTACATTTTTATACTGACTAAAATTGTTAATCAGTCTATAGTAGAATTTGTCTAACAGTCTTAGTCGATGTCTTACAATGTTTACAGGTATGAACACATCATAAATCCCACTTACCATATGCCGGATCTGAAATTATCTTTTTGTGTAGATGTATGCCAGCATACTGTGCGACCCTCGCCCCTGGATAAGCAACAAAGGTGGTTAACAATTGATAAGTCTCACTTCAAACAACACACATAATATGTATCTTGACTATGTTATTTCATCCAAATCTATGCTCAGCTGGAACTGTGAGCTGTGCACATTTAATTCGTGTAGGGGTAGAGTCATGTAATATGGAACACTTTCATTTTCTAAACTTCTCAGCTTTGCTATACAGTTATTAGAATGTATGTCCCACTTTCAGTTGGTCTCATTTTCATAAAGTAATGTCTATTAATTAAGTAAACTAGAAAATATTCAAAACTTTACAGTTACTACAGGAACTAGTGAAACAAAATGCAGCTTGAGCGTGTTCTTATGTTTGCACAACGGTTGTTCAAGTGTCTCAACCCCCTTCAAACAAATGGACAAGATTTTCTACTACAGTCAAAGATGAAGTTTCCGGCAGGGCATCAGCCTGTCAGACCTTAGAACACTGGCATGCTAATGTTCTTATTTCCTTGCCATTGAGTTTTCATCTGTAACAGTGTCAGCAAAGATTGACTTAGGTTGTATAAAAATGTTAACAAAGGTTTCTCACCTGAAATGTATTCATTGGAGGCAATTATCACCAGAAAAAACCCACCCAATCCCACCCATGGCAATATTTTTAGTTAGCTCAAATCCAAGATGGCCGACACCACCTGGTGGTATCAGTAATATTCAAATGGATTAATTTGTTAGAACTAAGCAACATAAAAACACACTTGAAGTGTCATTTCCAACTATCTTTAGGATGTCCATTTGCAACACTTGACGTTGCGAAAGGTCAAAGTCATACGATAAAGTCAAGGTGTAATCATTTTAACCACATTTTGCAGGAGATTATAGTTCAGATTCACAATTAAATTTTTGATTTGCTGCTGAAGAACATCCTCCTTCCAGGCAGAGAGGTTCGACTCTTGCCCTGTCATCCAAACAGTGGGGAAGACCATGTGACCCACGTCATACCTTGGACACTTGGATGTGGAAATCATTATCAATGATGCAAAAGGAATAAAAAAAAATTATGTTGCAGACGCAACAGAAAACCTGCCTCCATTTCTGTGTGGACGTGTCAAACATTTGATGAGAGAAACAGCTAAAGAAGTCACAGACCGGCGAGTGTATCTGTAGGAAGTGGCCAACTTCAATGGCGAATTGAAAAACATTGATAACAACTTGGTACCACGAGCGTCGATCATCCGCAAAAACAATGACACAACTTTGAAGACAACATTAACTACATACAAAGCCAAACAAACATTGGTATTCACGACATACCCGAAGTCGCTGACAAAACGTGAGAAAAAGATGAAGAACTTGTGTAAAACAGCAACGGAAAATGTTTCGACATCCCAGCAGAAAAAATCAAAAGACGGAAGTCTGTGCGCGTTTACCAAACGGGTGGTTGGAAAATGGTAAACGGTGCGAAGAAACCACGATCCGTAATTCACAACGCTTAAGGACCCAGAATATCTTAACAAAGCCAAACTCATGAAGCTGAGTGGGTTACACGCGATTAAGGACTATTCGCAGGTCATACAGAAATGCAAGGAACTACTTCATACTGAAAGGAAGTACCAGGGTACACCATCATCTTGTTAGACAGACTAGGAATGAGAGACCACTGCTGGTTGGTTGTTGCCGACTCTTGTGGTATATTATACTGAATGCCTACACACATTCCCAGTTGTATGATAGATCCATCTATAACCAAATGTGGATCATATCTACGTGAAAATCTGTAGCATGAGCTGTGTAACTGATTGTTCACTGTATTTACATTGAATTTATTATCGTTGTCAGTTATGCTGAAAACTAAACACTAGTGTGACTAATTCACGCTTCCCCCTTAATTGTGTTCTTTCTTACCCTGCACTTGTGCTTAATCAAAGTGACATTTAATCATAATTTGCTTTTGAATGTCGTAATTACATAAAGAAACGTAAATGATTTTAACTACTAAATAACGCTATATAAAATATTGTTTTACCTATATTAACAGTATTGCATTTTCAAACCATGGCTGACACACCATGTATCTCACCAAATATGTATACAATTATTAGGGGGAAAACAAAAAAATATTGCTATAAAATGTATGCATAAGCCACATATTATTTTACGTATAGATACAACACACTTGATTAGTACACAAATAAAACATTTACTTAGCACTAATTTATGTAAACAAGTGACACAGATACAAGTTCTTTGCAGGTGACACAAATTACAAACACAATTAATTAACACTGAATAACTACCAATAACATGGATACACACATACATGGTTAAAACTAAATAAATTATCATCAAATATTAATTACATAAAATATGATGTTTCAAATCCTAAATAAAAGGGTTGAATAACTAACACTAACAATCGATGGTGTAAACATTGAGAAAGTCAACCAGTTCAACTTTTCTGGTCTCATGTTAGCTCATATTTAAACTGAAATAAACATATTTATAAGATCACCAGTACTAGGGCAACAGATGGTCTAGAACAATTGGAGTATTAAGCAAATATATTCTACTAATATGAGCAAAAATTACACTCTACATACCATTCCACACAAACTGCTACAAAATAATCTGGGGATTCAGAGGTAACCGAATAAGCCAACTGCAAAAATTCCATAAGAAAAAAATCTTTAAGGAAACAGAATTATCTCATGTAACCAATATTTTAACATTTCTCGATTGTAAAGATCGAAGACATATTTAACATACTGATATAACAATTTTATTATCACAAATATTACATACAACATTGCCTGTAAACTATCAAGATTAGCAGATAACAAAAACATACACAGCCACTTCAAATGGAAACATAACAATAATATATACATTCAAGACACAGCACAAACATGTAAAGTCTCAGATATAAGCTACCACATACTATAAACAATATTCCAGTGCACGCACAATCATGAATAAACCCATCTACACGTTGACCACAAACATAATATTATATCACAACACCCACACTTTCACCACTTAACTACTTGTGTGAATAAGCAGACATTAATTCAAACATACATCAGTAAACAATCTAAACATACATTAAATACATGACCAAAGAATGATGCACAGATGAACTATGACAATTAACCAGTTTTACTGAATTATTTCTATAAAAGGTTGACAAGCTCCAAATTAGATTTTAATGTTAATACTAATACTTACTCTATATATTGCACAACTTTAATGTTCATAATGTCTGCATTTAAGCACCCTATGCAATTACATTATAAGTTTATATGTATGTTTTATTTGTACACTGTATTAATTGTCTATGTTGTGCAATATTGGGAGAATAAACACCTAACCAACTATCCCTGCACCTGATGATAAGGATATGGAATTCGGTTGCATCATTCATTGTCGGACGTCGGTTGATTGTGTTAATCGGTTCCCACTCAAAAGCAGCTACTGAAAATAGAGAGCGCAGTGGCTCAGCGGTAGAGCTTTGAACTCTTGACTAAGAGAACTTGGGTTTGAATTCTGTGCTGTGGTGTTAAAACTTTGGGCAACTTTTTCACTCTGCATTGCTCCAATTCACTCAGCTGTATATAGACAGCGGTGGATATGTGTATGAGCAGCCGTCACGCATCAATTGAAGCATAAGGCTGGATGCTTCCCGGATAAATTTAGATGGTGTTTGCTTGAATAGGCCTGTCAGGGAAGTAAAGTGTAAAGCAGTTTGAGCAATCCTGAGGATTGGATACTGTGCTACATAAGAATTTACCTTGATGTCAAATGCAGGATGCTGCCAGACCATGACACCCACCTGTTGTATTTGAAGAGATACCTGCTACCTTGAACATAGACAGACTGGACAGCATGAAAAGATGACCCATACTCTAACTGTAAGTTGTGCATTAGACCCCGACTGATTTAATGCCAACGATCACGTCTTGCTCTGTAAATAGATCTGTGAATCTACATAACTGGAAAGAACCCCTTCACATAAGATCCATGTACATCTGGGTATGGGCGCACGAGGTCCAGAATGTTTTAAATGAACAGCACAAGAGATTTTGCTTTGCAACTGTGCCAGGCAGCTGCAAGATAAGCCTGTGCATCACACAAAAGAGGCCAGTGCCCAGACTGGATGAAGGCCATCAGAACTGTGCTCTGATGCTGCACCTACAGCCTGGCAGTATCACTGAGGCTTGCCAATCATCAAACACACCCTGGATGTGGCAGACAACGATGCTGTCAAGTGCACTGTCCACACTCCTCTTCACCTCTCGCTGACGATTTAAATGCAATCGCGTTTAAATCATCTGAAAAAAGACGTAAGGTTATAAAATATATTATCTGTAAATGTTGACAGGAAATGCAATCAGTGGCCTAGAACTGTCATTGTGTGAACACATATAGCTTGTAGTTGATATTTACTTTGTGTGGTTCACACAAAACTGACCTGGAGTGGGCAGAAGGGAGGTCCTAGGTCGGCGGCTGAATATCGACTGTGGAGAGACCCCACTCAGGTGAGACGTGTCTGGGTCGAACAGGGCGAGGTTTTCTGAACAACACACACACACGTCCATATTCTAAATTCTGACAATTGGATGTATAACGGTGACTGGTGAATGAGGACATTGACAAACATTGGCTTGCACTTACACCCGTTCTTTTGATATTTCTACTTCAGAGAGCTAGGCAATTTACTTTGAGGTAAAACTTTCTGATTAATTAATGCTAGATTCCCCAAAAAATGAAAAGTACCTGTAAGATGTGGCTTGGAACATTGGAGAGCTGCAGATGTAGACATGATGTCGAGTGCTATCAATGAAAAAATGGCTATGCACCGCTGCACAGATAATTATGTTCCCTCGGCAAAGACCTGTGCTAAAATATCCTTCATGCCAGACCGAGCCACGATGCACCTGATCGCATCTACTTGTGTCATATTAGTGTGTCACCCTCAGAGAAGCTGTACAATAAACCGCAGTCAACTCCACGGATCCTCAGTGACCTTGAATGTGATCTAATATAATTGCTGATCGAGGGTAATGATAAGCGTCACACCCTCTTTCTCAGACATCTCAGCTATGTCAGGTAGTCCAGATTTAAACGGACACCAGTGGGGTTACTTGGGGTCAGATGAGTCATGGTAGGAACAGCTGCCTTGTTCGTCCCTGGGTGAGACGCTGCAGCACATGAAGTGACTGCATTTCCTTGTATCATGAAGGTTGAAACACAAGGATTGCCACTTGCCACTTTATGGAAATTCTCTTGAACAAATCATTGTCAGTAGTTGGAAATGACACCTCAGATATATTTCTAGTTCGATAGTCGATACACACAATTTTCGTCAAATTCAGGCTCAAATTGTAGCCAATTTTGACACTGAGCTTGGCAATAGTGCATGATATTGACTTCCCAACAAATATTAATTTAGTTAGAAAATGTCGGCCATCTTGGGTTGGCCCACGTCATGTGAGAACCCTTTAACAACATCCTTGTTCACCCTCTATTGATTATGACTATTTTGTTGCTGTGACTAGAAAGACAAAGTACATGCAAGCAGTTAGTAAGTACACTCACCCCCATGGCCATCAAAGACTGCAAAGAAGCTGGCATCTTTGTCGCCCGGTACAGCCAACATCTGCACATGAGCGTCCTCCATGTCTGACACGTGTGAGTTAAGTATATGATACAGAGAACTGCTCTAGCCTGTCGTAGATCAAGTTAGTGGTTTATAATATATATATATATATATATATATATATATATATATATATATTATATATATATATATATATATATATATATATATATATATAAACACATGTGTTGTAATATGCAACAAGACGAGCATACCAAACAGAATAGAGGTACCCGTACCTTTGGGAATAGCACCAAGACACAAGAGGATGTTCTCGTGTTTCGGACAAGCCGTGGTCCAAAAATTCATCTTGGCTGTCATCAGTAATTTGCTTTCAGCATTGCCACCAAATATATACATCCAAATATATAATTTAAATAATATCCAACATATTACATACTTTTTAAATGGTCAAGCAAATTTGTTCTAGTTGTTTGTTTTTATAGTCAACAACTAACCAAATTACTGAACTTCACAACACTACACAGAAACATGTGTAATCATATCGCACATTCCAGTTTTGAACATTACTTCAACTGATTCTGCCAAGCTTATCTTAGTTCAATAATGTTGACCTTATCAAGTTATAAATGACGACTGGCTGGACCTGTGGATTCCATTTGACATTTAGATGTTATCACGTTCTGAATATTTATTATTCAGCACAGAAATGACTGAACAAGGATACTTATTCTCCATCCCTGCATACAGCTAGAAGCAACCCGCATGTTCGCATTTCCACATATGCTTGTCTCTTTCGCAGTTACCGGTTCTGACAACGTCTGTCCCATGGCTTATGTAGGGTCGTGAACAACTGCAAGCAAATGGCTACTTCAGAGAAAACCGAATTTTTAAAGATTCCAGGTATTCAGCGCCTGTTTAAAACAAATAATAAAACAGGTTTTACTGACAGAAATACCAGTAATTAAACTGGTCATTACAAAAGTTACTAAACTTGATAAAAATACACACCACACAATAATTAATGTATATATGAATAGCTGCAAAGGGTTTATTTAACAACAGCCTACTAAAACACTAAAATGGCAAAAGGAATGAAGACATAAATGTTTTGGTAGTATTATTTTTAAATGCCTTGCTAATGGGAGATTATGGAAAGCTGAGTTCAGAGCAGAGGTAAGTCCAGTGACAGTACATAACTGAACTACAGACAAATTGTAATTATAACTGAACTACAGACAAATTATGCAATGGCAATTATAACTGATACTGGATTTCAAACTATTCTGTAATTGTAATTGGTTATTCAGGCGAATTATAAAACAAATACATAAATTACAATAAATTACAGACTTTTATGACATGATGAGTCTTCAAGTCATTTAAAACTGAGAAAAGCTAGACTGTCTTCATCCCACATGGACATTTACAGTTGTGGTGGTGCAGGGACCAAGAAAGTTACATTGGCACATACAATTACAAATCATTACTAATACTTGTAGCTGAACACAACACTAAAGTAACTCAGAGTAAGTCAGTGAAAATGTTGAGCACGGTGACCAAACAAGCAGGCCATATCATCCATAGGATCATTCTGTCAAATCAATCACTCAAAACATCGCCTGATTCAAATTTTTATTAAATATCTGACCATTGTTGGTTCACTTGAGAACATCAAAACTGCATATTAAGCTAGATAAAGTGTTATTGGAGCTGCAGGTCACCGAACTTTGACCCGATTGACATATTGTCTAAAGCAGTCATAACTTTGCTTCTCGTAAAGCTAGACACAAAAGTAATACATGTTTGGAAAGGCCATAAATAGGTACACATTATAGATCGTAGTTTAACCATGACAAAGTGACACTCTTTGTGTTAGTGATCTCTGTACCAACATTGACTCAGTAACTGACACTAGCTGCACAGGTTCTACTAGATAAGTCCAAAGAGGAAACAGAAAAGATGCCTTACAAATAACTTACAGCCATAGTGAAGAAACCTGTCCACCCATCATTTGGACAGTTACAACCCATTGTAGACAGGTAGAAATATTACTGGATGGGTTAAAAAATTAGTAAAAACATGGTCTTCAAAAGTCATAGATAGTGTCAGTTATGCTTTGAAAATAGGCTTGACACGAAAGTGGGTGTGACTCATGTGTTGTAGTTTATTTCAGGTCATAAAACATATCTCAACTGGCTTGTATACATATAAGAGGTAACCTGCATGCATCCACCACAAAAAGTGTGATGGCAAAATTTTTATCCAGCATAAAGCCCTGGTTACAGCATGTGTGTACACTTGCTTAAAACTAAAAGAAACGATTTTGCATGTTATGTGATCTGAAACGGTTATGCTAAAATTAAATGTTATGTACTGATCTGCAAACAAAAAATTGGTTGCCCAGCTAAGTGGCTGTGTTAAATCGCCTGTATCTCTGAACATGAGCACACATTAATGACTGTTTCAAGAGCAACAATGTGACCTCTTCAGTGACCAATCGGCAGTCAAAAATTGCATTTTTTTCTTAAAAGGGTACATTATGAAGTGTGTTTTAACCTATTATGTGGCAAATAGTGGGAAACAAAATTACAAGTTAGCTTAAGAGGTCGCAATTTTGCCATAATTTGGGCTTAGAAAAACAACGAGGTGGTCCACCTTGCTCATCACATAGCAGGGAAACACTGAAGAGTACTTTAAAACATGCTCAATTCCCCCCCCCCCAGTCCACATACATGTATTGTCATGCAGGAAACTAATAGCGGTTATCAGTTTGTGAACTGGCTGCAATTCTCCACACAGACAGACATGTGTCATTGACAATGTAAATGGATCTCCAGTCATACAGATAATAGAGCATGAATGTAGGTCTTTGGTGTGTATACTCCACACAGCCCCTTATGGGGATAATTTAACATAGGAGCTCTGCAGTGCACAATGCTACTTAATGGTGCATGAATATAGGGAGTACATCAATCGTACAGTTACACGTTCAATATTAGATTTATATATCTTAACAGTGTTATTTCTAACTTAGCTCTAATGTATAATAAAAATGTGGAATAAACAAGTTGTGCACTTGAGTTTCCAAGGTAACTACTAGCATTATTAAATTATGATTTAAGACTTAAGTCAAACCTTGCATTAGGCACATGATGGCACATAGCGTTCTTTTAAATCGAACGTTCAGGAATTACAATTTAAAACCTATCGTAAAAAAGTAACCGATTGGTAATCAGAAGCCCGGCCCCCGGAAGTAGTTAACTTTAAATTTTGGTCTCGACCGTGTAAACTTGGAAACAGATTGCTGCGTCGATCGCCTCAGCTCGCATACATGTAACGCAACACTAACGTAAAAATAGCACTTGCATAGAAGTAAAGACGTTGAGTTTGCATGTACTCAAATGCTTCGGCCACAAATAAGTAAACTCGTCACATAAACGCAGCACATACCTATTACTTTCGAGACTTTTTTCGGTGTTCACAACTACAAAGTTCCGGTGACATTATATCCGGTGTCGCATCTATTAAAATTGACCGGGCAAAATGTTAGTGCGTTCCCAGTTGCCAGCCGAAAAACATAATGTTTTACGATTCGTTAATTAAAGAATGGGGTTTACCATAGACACGTAACATGTATGTGTGTGCGTTTATGAAATGTAATATGTATGTGTAATTACAAAATACTTATCATACATAATTTGTATTCGAAAAAAAATTAATAGAAGCTATTCTGTTACAAGCCTATCACAGGGGCCACCCTATCACATATAAAATTAACCGAAGTCCTATGCATTTTTGCAGAATGAGCAGGCTGAAATCCATCAACACGTAATTGGCCAAGTTTCTGACAAAACGGTGTTTTTGTGAATAACACGAATGTTCAATGGCAATGACCTCTTGTATACTTTGCCGCGGGCCCCTTGTGTCGGCGCGTCTCGATCAAATATCAACTAATTATATTCCGAATAGCTTACTCGTTGGCGCATTGCAGCAATTTTAGGGATTGTTATACAATGTACGTGTAATTTTATGTGCACACCATTTTGTTAATTACTGACTACGGGATCTGTCAAAAGTAGTTGCTTCTAACACCGGTTAACATTTCATGTGACTGCGACGTGAGAAAGGTCAGACGACGACATCGCGTACGAGAAGCCGTGGCCCTGGACAGGTGATAATGTTTTCTTCTTGTTTTGTTATTAATCACATTGAATATATTTGCCAACCAAATAGTCATGTTTCTTTTTCCAAACGTTATCGTTATAACATACAATATTATCGAGTTCGTAATTGTAGCACATAAAATTACACGGGAAACACGATCGAAACGGTAGTAGTCGTGACTGACTTGGGACTGGGCAGTGGGTAGACGTCTGAGTGAGAAATGCCCAATGGCAACGGGTTGACAGTACTAGTATTTAGGCTAAACGGAGTGCTGTCAGTCTAAAGACGTGAGTAATGACTGAGTGTAGACTGAAGAAGTGCCATGTCGAAGTTCTGTGTATTACACTTTATGTCAGGATTACGAGTAAAGATGACATAACTGTTGTTATCCATGATTAGCCATGGCTAGGGTGGTCGGACCAAATTTTTCTTTCGAACAAAAATATTATTGTTTGGCTCTTCCCTGAAAGTAGTCACCATAAGAAGTATCATGGTAGTTGTTTCATGTATTTAAGTGAAATATTAAGCAAACTACAGACGTGTGAAGTTACGAATTTCATGACTTTTTCTGACGGCTTGCTAATATATGATTTTTTTATATAAACCACCCATATTGTAATTTTTTTCCTTAGTCATATTCACTAACTGAAGTGCAATGGTGCTTGTTTCATGTATGTAGATGAAATATTAAGGAAACTGCAATTTTTTGAAATTTCAAATATTTCACCATTTTCCGACAAATTTCTGACAGATAAACCTTTAGAAATGCAAAAAAAATTCTTCTGATATTAGTAATTAATTAAAATGCAATGATGCTTCCTTCAAGTACACATATGAAATAATAATGAAAATGCTATTTTATAAAAAAAAACAATGTTTTATTGTTTTCCAAACATTCTCCTATTTGATTTTGTACATATAAATCACAAGATCATTAAAATAATTACACTGTTCTGACTGAAAGATTAACAACAGAAAGTTAATCACCTTGTCATAATCTTTTACATTTTTATTTACACATGTTTTCATTCATTTAATATGTGTCATAATTTGTCAACATTACACAAATTACTTAATTTGTATACTCAAAACTAAATATTAATTGTCATCAAAGAGTACCCCAGTAACAACATAATAAGTCATGTGTAATATAATTTGAAAAAATTGATAAAAATTCATAATCAATTTTTTTATATAATTAATCAATTAAATGTAGCCCAACCAATACATAAACGTGCAAACGATATGCTAAACATATAAAACAATACAATACAAATAAACAATTTAATATAAATTTGCTCCATTAAACATGGCAGTAATTAATTAGTTTGCACAGCCAACCCTGCAGCCGTCAGAACCTGTCATCTATAAATTTTAATACTATTAATCAAAAACATCCGCTGTCGACCATGTCGGGATCCGAGTGCTTTGTATACCACAATGCATTGCGTGCACCGCGCGTACGGGTGAAGAAGGCAAAATGGCGACGTAGTTTGAGACAGGGGCTCCATAAACGGACTTTGTGGCAGTTTGTGCTATCGATTGGCAAGCCATCACTGTGACGTTATTGTCCAGACAATTCTTTACACTACTGCATATGAAGCAACTTGAAGCATATTAAATAAGTACCCATAAAACATCGCCAAAGATAGGTCATTTTAACTGCATAATTACTACAACTTTTTATCGATGGATTACGATGATATTTATATGATCCTATAGTTTTATCTTTCTTCTTCGTTCCATACTTTTCAAAATGGCCGTACTCATTAACATAATCTCGCAAAAATTTTGAAAGATGGGGCCTGTCAACGTGATCCAATATGGCCATAGGCGTAAACAATGAAAACCGAAATACGACACCGAGAGGGAAAAAATCATTAACACCTTTTAAACACCACCAAAAAATCAGTTATCGGCGCAGAATCACAGAATGACATTATAGCAACATAGGAATTTTTTTACAAGAACTGGTATGTTGCATGATAATAAATTACGGCCACTAAACTCGGGCCCCTGTCTCCCCATGTTGTCAGAAGGGGCGTCAAATTGGTCTGACCTCCCTACCATGGCCTGGGACTCTCATTGGCTCTGCTGTAGACTAGTGTAATTTTTTTATACTTTTTTATGTCACTGTTTGCGGCAGCAGCTGAGCTAAGCCTAAGTCATGGACATGATACTTGCTTATTATTATTAATATATAATATTAATATTATTATCATGGTATGATGTGAAATTCAAAGAAAATTTAAGAATCTGTGAACATTTGAATTGAAATTGAATTGAAATTTATTTCAACAACAACTACTACTACTACTACATTATACATACAATACAAATTGTTGAAAACAGGGTAAAATTCAATTAGAAGTGAACCGTGTGTTGTGATTATGAATGTAGATTCAAGATTGTCCATGTGACTCGTACCGTGACTAGGAGCAACACAGGATGGCAATGGAAAAGCGGTTTGTGGGGTGGAGGTACTTCGCTCTAGTTGGTGGACTGGTGGGCATGATAGGGCTTGCAATGTACCCTATTGCTATAGACCCATATCTACATCCTGAGAAGTACCGTACGTATCTGTTATGGAAAGGTCATCAATTTATCATTAACGTTTTTGTTAGTTGACTATACACAGACTTGTGCACAACTAACTACAAACTGAATTCATTCCTGTGATTAGATTTAGTGCCAATAGTGGTTAACTTGGAATCTATAATAATAAATCTATAATAATTTTTATTTGGGCTATATTACACTGCACGAACCAGTTTCAGTAACTGTTTTTTGTCCTTTGGGCCAACGGACTTATGGCATCACTTCATGTGTGTCATCTGCTGTTCGTTCCCATATCTCAGAAACCATAAAGAATCTAACATACATGTACTTATAATTAAACTTTATTGTGGTGTGCCAATTTTTAGAGTGAAACTGTCCAACAGTGTTGACAATGTGTCTATAATGCTGTAGAACTTATAGATAATGATTAATGAGTGCAGATAGCACACTGGTGTTTAACTTTTGATTGTAGCTGTGTGATGTAGATGTGCTACAACAGTGTAGCACTGTCTCAGTTTACTAAGTTTTATTGTTCTGCAGGTGCCATTCAACAGCAAGCTGGATTAGACAAAGCATCTAGGAAGAAGATGAAGAAAGGTGCATAGTACATACCAGTAGTATCAGGGCACTATATATTACACACAAGACAGTGCAATATTATGACCTGTAATGTATTTTCATTCATTTTGAAAAAATGCAAATTGAATGTTACAAATATATATTTAAAATTAAGGAACTTGTACAAGTTAAATATTTCAGTATGCACATGAAAGCATTACTATAAAATATCAATTACTTTACAAGTGTTTTTACATTCATGCGCACGCGCGCGCGCACACACGCACACACACACACACACACACACACACTAATTATGATGTCATTATTGAATTGAAACACCTTTCTAGTCTGCTGAATGTTTAATGTTGTATACAATACAGTGGCAATTTTGATTGTTGCTAATGAAATGTTGAGTCTTATAGAAAACAAATATATAAGTACTCATTAAGACCATCCTCGCAAGCTATGCTACTACCCTGGCCAGTCATATTCATAAAGCTGGGGATTGAACGGAGTCGAACTATTCAAATACGGTAATTTACTTCACCAGTCGTTACTGTGTCAGCCATGGGAACAGCGTAAAATTCCCGCTTCAATTTGAAGACGGATATACCACTGGTGGAAATCCCAATATAATGACACATTCACGTCCTAAACATTGCATGTAACACCAGCAGCATGTAGCAGAACTCACCCAACATATTATATCACATGAGAGGAGGCCATCCACACACATTGTGGGTGATTTCATTGGCTGACTTTAAGAGTGGTTTTGAAAGTGATGTGCCAGGGATAGAGAAGAGCTGGTACTGCCATAATAAGCCGATGCAAACACTGACACGCGAGGATGATTAAGACCCAGTTTAGAGGATAAGCTGAAATAGCTCACTACCTTTACAAATGAAAAATCCTACATGTGTTATCTTTAAACACCTACCTGTCTAATTGTGCTGTGACATTATCGTACTTGTTGTTACAGCCGCATATGAAGCAGTGGGGGACAAGGACGCATGGAAGAACCCTAAATACCGGGATGCCATCAGGGAGAAGGAAGCAACATTGGAGGAGTAAGCAGAACACCCGCGGGAGAGGGTGGGATGAGGCTCATGAACTGTGCAGAGTCCAGAGATCGGGTTGCTTTGAGTCGCGGGCTAGTGCAAGATGGAGGATCTACTCGTTGACTGGAATCATGTAAAATACATATTATGAACTTGGTTGTACATAGTGACTAAAGCTGTGCCAGTGATTTGATGCACAGCTGTACTACTTCCGCAGTATCTCCAGCTGTTGTGGACTTGTTTGATGGCAGCCACTACTGCTTGATGCTGTATCATCATATGGTGATGTCTCCACATAATACAGATTTTACCTTTCGGTACTCAATGACTGACTTTTTGGCTTAAAATGAATGGTGTCCTATTTGGCAGTGTCAGTGAAGTAATATTTAAAATAATTTATACCAAGATGGTATTAAGAAATTGGGCAGTTCTGATCTATGGTTCAGCTTACCTCTAGCTATAGGATGATAAATTATGTCCCTGGTATATTCAAAATATAAGCTGATGTTAGGTATTGGTTATTATGGAAGCTATATATTGTTATCTGGGGAGGTTGCCATGGTTACAACATAATTGTTGCATTGTTTTTATGTTGTGGATTTTCATCATACCTGTATAATATGATTTAGCATATTCACATGTAAATTATGTCATTAAGAACTGTTACTAAAATGCATTGTGTCACATGAAAAGAAGACCGACATTTCTATTTGTGACACCATCAGTTGCAAATCCTGCCATCTACTAAACAGTCATGAAGAGATATAGATTAAGTTTTCCGATGAGTTTCCGAAGTCTTCCAACTGGAATGAGTTATTGCTGTAGGGAGTGTATATTGAAGTGTGTCAGTTTTGGTTGTGTGATGTGAATGTAAGTATGTGTACTATGTTGTAGAATAAAATGTACACTTTGAGAAAACAGAATAGTACTAAAGTTGTTTTTCCTCAATTACCGCTATATATTGATAACTGCTTCTAAGTGATAGAAGAAATTTTGTAGAATTCTTTTGTGTGCAAGTTGCAATGTATTATTGGGAAAGTGGCAACCATTTTATTTCTTTGTGCTTGTATAAACATTTGTCAAAGACATTACAAAGAAAAGATACATATTAATGAAATTGTCATGCTGCTCAACTATTTGACCACACTAGTAAGGTCAGCCTCGGAGATGGACAGAAGTGACAGGTCACATTTTTAGGGAGACAGTTTTCTATACCTCACTATTGCCAATATAATGTGTGACTCCTAGCGTGACCTTAATTGCTGTACTTGTATTGGTAAGCTACAAAAATAATGCTTGGCTCCAGGAAGGGTCACCAAGAAGGGGGCAAAGCTGGCACAAACCCTCCAAAAAGCTTGTTTGAGGCTTTCCAAAAACAAGGTTCAACCAGATCATTGGCTGTTAACTGTTAGTTGATTCATGATGTCCGAAAATGGATGGAGGGTTGGTGTTTAAAAACAAATTTCCAAGTCGTAAATTTGTATGCTCAAATCCCCCAATTGCTGTTCCTTGAGGCTTGCCTGTACACACACACAAGAGTAAAGCAAACATGGCATGGCAAATTCAAAAGGACAACGGTACACAATTCCCCTGAAGTGTACGTTGAATGTGATACCTGCTTTGAAACACCCAACAAACTGATGCATTCCTCTCACCTATCAGCCCCAGACACGCCTGCTTTCATATATCACATCAACTGCTCAGGGAAGCAGTTGGCCATGCTGCAGTTACTGCACAAAGATATATCTTTTTTGTATCTATACAGATGAGTGAACTGAAGCAACACCAAATCATCCTATATAATATATAAATATATTATACACACATATATATATACACACACATACATAAAATATATATATATATATATATATATATATAATTAAACTCCCATATATATAGGAACCAGAATATCCATCACATTGTATCTTGCCTAGTTTCATCAGCAAATGGAACATACTGTCCACTAATCAGTCTAATGTCCATGATGCTAACCTGGACTACCTCTACCATATGGCCATCCTTCTAAATTACTACTGAATGCTGCCACTATCCCAAATATCCCATTGCAAGGAAACATGCCAAAAATTGCATACAGAGTACAACTATTTTATTCTCAGAACAGACGTGAAAGCCCGTTCAATAAACAAATGTTCAGCACATTGAACATCTGGAACTGGATGAGTCTTATTGTTGTCATGATATGTTTATCATCATCATTGTGCAGCCCCATAGTGTCCTTTGATTGGGCAAAGGGTCAGCATGCAATTTCCACAACTGCCTATCTTGCTTGCTTCCAGAAGTCATCTAGTTCATGTCTCCATCGTCTTGCTGGTCTACCTCTAGATCATTTCCCTTCGCTGGGTTTCCAGGTGGTGATATAACACACACAAAATTAATGTCCATCGTTTATCTCGTATTCTGCTGATGTGCCCTGCCCAGGTTCACTTCCATCTTCTGACTTGTTCAATCACATCTGTGACCTTTTGTTTATATACTAGTGATATTAAATATAATCACACAATTAATCCTCAGTATTATTTAAATATACATAAATTTCATAATAAAAAAGCATAATGTTTAAGTTATATTTTATTAAAATGCAAAAGTTTGCTTTGTTAAATTATATTTTTATCCTATTAAATGGTTTATTGTTGAGTGTGCATAATGTTTAAACAATGCACATGTGTAAATTAATATAACACAATTTTATTGTAGTACCGGTAGTAGTAGTTAGTATAGTAGCAATGACAATAATAAAATTATTAATTCAGTAATCATACAATCAACTATTCATACTGTAAAGGCACGAAGTTACTGGCAGTTGTGGTTTGTTGCAACAAAAATATAATTAGCAAATTGTAAAAAAGCTATCGTCATCTGAATGGCAAACTTTCCTCAAATAAAACGTAGACTTAGTTGTGACGTATAACCAATATTAGCTGGATAGATATAACCCTAGATTTAAATATGCAGTAAACTGGGAAAAGGGCACAAACTACCGGAAGTAAACAGGCGGCCATATTGGAAAATTGGGTGAGGCCTAGTTATTTTCTGCATGTTACTTACAAAATGTAAATATTCGTGGTATCCTTATACGAACATATCCCAAATTATCATGCTTAATGAAACACTTATTTAGGATTTATGCAGTGTTTTGCAAATGCTGCTGTCTGTTAAGAATTCTTGAATTTCAGACCGAATGCTCCAGGCCATCTTCCAGGAATCCTCGTTCCAAAAATAGCCCAATAAGTATTCGCTGTATTCTTTTATTCAAGCTGAAAGAACATTTTAATTCATTTCATTTTATTATAATTGAAATTTAGTTATGCCTACATTCTGCCTGCCGAAATTGCGAGTTCAGTGGTTCTACCAGGAAATGTTAAAATGCTAACTAAAACGAGCGATAATAGAAACGGTAGACCCCCTAGATCTAGTACTGATTATGAATGTTATTAAAATTAATCATAGATCCCTGAACTTAATCCATGTGCACAAGGTATGGTACAATGGAAGTATGTTGGCATCCATTGCAATGTAATTACTATTGTTAGGGTTGCCAGTAATGCTAAGAACATACCAACTGACTAATGCCGAGTTCAGTTGGCAGTCGGCGTAAAGAAGCAGATGGTACTCATTGCCAATTAATTCCGCCGACTTCTGCCTGCACACACAACCGACTAGCGCCGACCGTTGGCACAAAACTTACCATACAAAACAGGCATCGGGTCAAATACATTTGTATTTGAAGAAGATTTGAATACTTTTTTAAGTATTTGATGTTTATAAATTAAAAGTATTTGTATTTAAATACTTTCCTAAAGTATTTGACTTTTTTCAAATTCATTGTCAGTATCAACATTTCTGTTTCAAGATATTTCAACATATTTTGTCCTTTACCTCTGTGGATAGAGGTTTTTGGGTCAGTTGTCACTGTGATGTAGTTAGCAATAACAACACTCCTTAGCACTGGTCTGCCTGTCATCACATGAGCAAAACACTAATTATTCTTACAAACTAGATGTCTCTATAACAGGGCTTTATGCAGGACTAAATTATTGCCAGTCACACGTTTTGGTGGACACATGGATGTTAACTATAGGGCGTGCAAGTCTCGCACGCGAAAACGAGGCTGGGGGCAGGAGGTCCATGGATATACTCCATGTTAACATATAGGACTTTGCTTTGTTTTTGGTCGTAATAATCAAACTGTTCCAAAATAGCGTATTTCAGTTATACTGTCCGAAGGATTATTACAAGCAGAAGCAGTGGAACCCTTTGCCGGTGACAATGATCACGGAAATCATAAATTTTAATCGATTATTATGGTGGTTGCTATGGCAATAGCGGCAAGTACTTGTGTTTGGCGATCTTGACTAATAATGAAGAGTGCCAGTTTTCGCGCAGTACAACCTGTTTGGGCCAAACATATACATGTGTTATGATTATGTGCATTTAGACAACTTGTCAGATATAAGTGTTTATCGAAACCACAAAGTACAGCAATGTAAAACGCAAATTCCGTAAAAGACACGTACGGCATAACATCGTGTCTATTATCTGCACAACGTAAATCGCTAGGTGTCTATGATAGTGTGATAAACTCAATATTAAATCGGACAAGATAAGAAACATATAACACAAGATATTTATGAACTGGTATTCCTCAGTCGGAAGCTACAACTGTCATCCATCATTAAAATATTATTCTTGTGTCGAGTCCCCAACTAGTCTCGCTTAGTCCCCAATAAGCTCCAGTTGTGCAGAGTCACGCCATGTATCGTGACCCACTTGCAGGCCCTATTAAGCCAGTTTCCAACTGAAATGGACTATAAACATACATGTGGCACCATTTAGGCTCACTTCTAAGGCATAACTGACAACATCTATGGTTGTGGAACACCTTTTTGTTTTGCTCCTTCATTTATTTCTGTCCACCAGACCACCACTCATATTTCTGCTTGTCCACAACGGTTTTTACCCATCCAAATGATGGGTGGACCCAGTGGACAGGTCTCTGCATAAAGCTATGTCTATATATAAGTTGTTTTTCTTTTACTTACATAGTAATACATCCTGAAAATTAGAAGTATTTGAAATACTTTCCAATGTATTTGTGTTTAAGTATATTTGTATTTAAACGTATCTCTATTTGAATCCCTCAAGAGTATTTGTATTTAAATACATTTCAAGGTATTTGACCCCATGTCTGATAAATACACGCTTCACCCCTTTGGCATATACAATTTATACAAGATAATTGTGCAAAAAACATTATGATTTTGAAGTTGGCTATTGCCATACAAAATTATGGCGATATCATTACTGCCACCTCGTTGACTATGGAAACAATCCAGGCATGTCCACACACAGTGGCAGAAGAGGAGCCAGGGGCATACATAAATATAATTGAAGAATTGCATAAAAATAGTAATTTCACTCTAATTGTATGGAGTGGGGAAAGTTGCCAATGAACACGCATTTAACAATGTGTTGGCTATCTGGTAAATGAAATGTGTTACATAGCAGCCATCACGATGAAATGGCTTGATTGAGCATTTGACCAATGCTCCAGCAAAGAAATTCACAGCATCGAATTGTGTTTTATATCAGTATAAAGAACCATACATTTATCCTTTCCAAGTAACAGTCATCTTCAAATATAATCCGCTGCACCTGATGAAATCCTCAAAAATGGGGTTCACCGATAGAGCCGCTTTGCAGATTTTTTATGGTTTATAATTTGTGCCCGGTAGTGGAGCCCCCAGCGGTAGCGCTTGTCACAAGATAATATGGTAAATCCTGTTGGAAGCGGGAAACAAAGTCGGGCAAAATTACATTTATTTGTGGCGCCTGTTTTAAGAACAAGCAATAAAAAATGGTGATTGTTCAATGGGAGTAGGAAAAATAATATACCGCTTTCTAAAAACTTGGATACCTGCCAAAAAATGGTGATTGTTCAACGGGAGTAGGAAAAAATAATATACCGCTTTCTAAAAACTTGGATACCTGCCAGGTCGGTAAATATGAAAGTAAAAAAATTAAACCTTGTGATCAGAGTTGACTTGAACAACTAAAACATACTCTGGGCTCATATATGTCAAGGTATATCACATGATCGCTGTATGATTTTCTATTGGCAAACTTACTACCGACCGCCAGGTTATGAAAAACACCTGCACATACCAGCCGAGTCATCATTGGATTCATCTTATATAACATTGACTTCAGATTAATGCTGACTGCTGAATCAACATTTGAATCTGTGCTGGTCGGCACTATACGGCCGACCGTTGGCGTAAAGTTGTGCACACCAATTGACTGCAGTCAAGTCAACTGTGCACCCAAATTGGCTGGTGTGTGCATAGCATAACTGAATTGCTCAGAATGCAGGTCTTTTGCAGACCTGTACCTCAAAAAAACTTTAAAACAACCACTTACAATCATTAAATTTCACCTCATACATCTGCTACACCTCTGCCATGACTACATACTAGTTGCATGATAAAAAAATTTGTCTTATGTCAATAAACATATACAAGGATAGTCACTAATTTGTTATGCATAAATATGAATAACACAGGAACTCAGATAGGTGGCCACTTTGTCCCTGCACTACATTAGTTGTTCTGATCACATATATGGTTAGGCTGAAAGGTATTTCTAACAAGTTTAACACCATGTGTTTTTACATGCATTTGTGTGCAGAGGAATTAGCAAACAGAAGTAAAGTGGCGCCATCTACCAGTTTCATGTAAAAAAGTAATGTCTGTAAAAACAAGTCAATTTTGTGTACCTTTGTATCTAGAAAAGACAGTAATCAAAATTGTGTTATCATGTCACATAACGTATGTGTAATAAAGGTATAGCAGATGTATAATGTAAAATTTAGTTAAAATTGCTGTTCTTCATGTGCTGATATTGTCAGACATTTTTGTCCTCTGTTGTTTTCCCGAAGTCAGTAATAAAAAATGATCCCTTAGTTCAAATTTCCAACAGTCAAAACGGACTCAGTCCGTCCAATAGATGGGCTGATCGGTAAACTGGCAATATCTGCGCTGACATTGTCAGTCATTTTTGTTTTCTGTCATTCTCCCAAAGTCTATAATAATAAAATTAGTCCCTGAATTAAAATTACTAACACCCAAAAACGGACTAAACCCACCCGAAAGATGACCCAACCAGTGTATAAACAAAGAGCCTTGTGTTTGCAGGTGTGAAGCATGTCGTCCGAGCAGATAAAAGCTGAAGGACGCGCTTCAGAATGTGGACGTGCTGGATGAGCTGGCTCTGCCCGACCAGCAGCCCTGTATTGAGGCGGCGCCACTGTCTGTGCACTACCAGGCCAACCTCGACACCAACTTTGAGGATCGAGGGGCGTTTGTCACTGGCGTTGCACGATACATCGAAGAAGCGACCGTACATGCCAAGCTGGTAGGATTAGCAAGGCGGATAGAGATGTTACTTTGTTATCATACAAAGTCAAGACATTTTATTGCTTAGCGTTAGGTGGAGTTTTTTGTATTCACTGTTATGGTTCATTCTGGTTTTATTGTTTGCACCATATCGTAAATGGACGTAGACTAATTTGTTGTAAAAATTATGCATATTTTCAGTAATTGTTCCCAGTCAGTTAAACATATGTTATGTATGCATACATACTTCTAAATTTACATTATAGTAAACTACTCCAGTATTTGAAGGTTTGGCATGTGCCTTGTGTTTGGAGAACTATGACAAGTGTTGTTTGTTGCAGAATGAGATGCTGGAGGGGGGGTGAGAAATGTGCCATCATGCTATACACATGGAGATGTTGCTCCAGAGCTCTACCCCAGGTCAGGGTCTAAACCTCCACCTCATAGTTTAGGCCTTTTAATCAAATTAGTGTTTCCCCTGAGTGAAATGATGGTAGATGGTAGGACTGGCTGAGCAAGCACTTATGCCAGCGTGATGTGACACTGTGAGTTTGGGGGCATGGCCACCCAGAACTATTTAAAAACTACCTTCTAAATGGTGCATTCTGAAGGGTGTTTTAAACTACTCCCTGGGAAATAGAGAGGCAAGAAATGCATAACTACAAGGTAGTAGCATATGAACATGTTTATAGGAAGTAATAACTACGAGGTGGTAATTTTGGCATATTTTTAGCGAGGTGGCCCACCTCGCTCATCATCTGGGAAGACATCATATAGCAGGGAAACACTGTAAAATGTTTTATGGTCACATTTACATATACCAGATGTTACCCAGTTGCATTCTTTTAGGGGGTTTAGGGTATCTGTAACACCTGTTGTGTATATATCCCTGTGTATGTAAATATTTTATGGTATTAACCCTTCACGCTGTACTTGTTATGAATGTCGACTGCATAGAATGAATTTTGCTTGTTATGAATGTCAACCCGTAGAATGAATTTCTCTGCTGTGACTATAAAAATTATATCTTTTTTAATCTGACTTTACCTGCTGTAACATGTTTTATATGGTTGAGGTGTCGGTTGTTGTCCATCTTGCACCCACTCTGTCTGTCTGTACACGACTTATCATTTGACTCAGCTGAGATTTGGCCTTGTTTCAGATCAAATCAAATGAACAGCAGAACCGCGTGGAGATCTATGAGAAGACTGTAGAAGTTCTCGCCCCACAAGTTCAACAGCTCATGGACTTCATGTACTTCCAGGTGAGGATTACTGTCAATATTCATATACCTAACAGTTGAGAGACTAATGTTATGACATATAATTATATAATATTATATATGACAAAATACAAGAACAAGGGCGACACTATTCAGTGTTGTCTTATATCACTGCTGTTGCTGGTTGTGTAAATATTTGCATTGTTTATACAGCAAGTAGAATTGACATAAAACTTGTTTTGTATTGGCATGCAAAGCAAAGTTTATTGAATATGTCAGAAGTATGAATATGTCACTTATGATCTGGCAGTTTGCTTCGGGCTGAGGTAGAAACAAAGAGAGGAAGGAATGGGAGAGGGGGAGAGGGGGAGAATTGGAAGAAATAGAGAGTTAGAGGGTGGCAGTGAGTTGGTGATAAGGAGAAGTTTGGTGAGAAAAAAGGAGAGAGGGAGGGAGAAGGGAAGGGGCATGAGGGGAGACAAAAGGCGAGAGGTGGGAGATAAACAAAATTAGGATTGTCAATGCAATGGACGTGCAGTGATTGACCAGTTGTGCAGTCACAATAGAGAGGGAGAGATGTCATGACTTGTGCTCTATCTCTGTTCACAGACGAAGGCCATTGAGCGGTTTCATGAGGAGGTGAAGCGTCTGTGCCACAAGGAGAAGAGGAATGACTTTGTGTCGGAGGCGTACCTCCTCACACTCGGCAAGTTCATCAACATGTTTGCTGTCCTCGACGAGTTGAAGAACATGAAGGCCAGCGTGAAGAACGACTACTCCGCCTACCGCAGGTATGGACGCGTCTGTCTGAGCTGTCACCAAGGTAGACATATAACAAATGTTAAAGTAAAGGTAAGTTCTTATTTAGCACAGTATCCAGTCCTCAGGATTGACCAAGGGGCTTTACAGTTTACTTCCTGTTCATGAAAAGCATCCAGCCATGCTGCAATTAATGTGGGAAGACTCGACTTTAATGTATGTACTTTGTGGAAAATTTCCCAGATAAGACAAGGTGATTTTCCAAAGGAATTTCACTTTCGTCCCTAGCGAAAATTCACCATTAAACAAAATCTGTTGTTGTTTTGTCAAAATGCAAATATCCATTGTTGCACTATTTCCATGACACACCAGTGACAATATCCTGCTGGCACATTGCCAGCTTTTATGGATCTAGTATCACCGTTTCTTTTCACAATTGATTTGAAACTTCAAAGTCGGATTTAAGAGCTCTTAAAACAATAGTGAAATGAGCCCCAGGTATACAGTGGGGAAAAACCATAAAGCACATTGATTGACATGATATTATGCTGTGTTTGTGTTTACCCTTTTCCAGGGCGGCGCAGTTCCTCAAGGTGATGTCAGACCCTCACATGCTGCAGGAGTCCCAGAACCTGTCCATGTTCCTTGCCACACAGAACCGCATCCGAGACACACTCAAGGAAACCCTCGCCAAGATACCCAACTCAGAGGACCTCATCTGTGAGGTCATCAACCTCGCCGTCTACATGTTCGAGAACAAGATGTATCTGACTCCCGCGGAGAAACACATGCTAGTCAAGGTAAGACCGCGTCAAGGTGTCTTATTTTACCTTTTATTCTTTAGGGATGTGTAAAAGTCCCTCTCTTCGCACTCATTCATGAGTGTCCTGTTGCATAGAGCTTGTGCAAGAGTCCTCCATTGTACCCTGTCATCTGGCTCCTCTTTCTGCCACCTCTCCTCATGATTTTCATGCTAATGCATCTAGCTTGTATTCACTATTCGGTGCCACATATCTCATGGCCTTCTGATTGGTCTCTTCCCCACACATGTCCAGTTCGTCACCACGTGGCAATCATTGGTATCTTCTATAAGAAATCCTTTTTAGGGTAACTATCGTCTTGGATGTGTCAAAAGTAAACTATTTGAACATACACCACCTATTGTGCTTGTGACATGGTGCTATAGTTGCAAGTAAGTTCACCAGGTGTCACTGTCACTTCAGGTGATGGGGTTTGGTATCTTCCTAATGGACAGCAAGGAGGTGAACGTCAATAGACTCGACAACAAGAAGAAAATCAACTTCACCAAGATAGACAAGATACTCAAGGTATTGCCTGCTGGGTCTCTGTTGTAATCAATCAGTCGGAGCCAGTGAGACTTGCTGTGAATTGAGGCAAACAAACATAACAGACAAACATAAACTAAAAAACATTTGTGGAGTCATAGATAAAACAAACATAAAACACTTGTTGTAAAAATGTCGACTCATCATATCTCAAAACCAAAAAAAATGGATAGCCACATATTAAGAATAATTCTGTGATTATTTGTTGTGACAATGTATTATTCACTAACAGTTGCCCTCCACACTGAAAATATCCACCCTAGTTTTTATTGAGTTAAACATGATTTGAAATAACGATGTCTTTCCACCGTCTTGCAGCATCTAGAAGTGGTGCCACTATTTGGCGATATGCAAATTGCACCATTCAGTTACATCCGACGGTGTCCTAACTTTGACAGTGCCCGGTGGCCAGTGTGCATGTCGAATCAGGTGACGTCACAGGCCAACCTGCTTGCATACATCGACTCGATGAAAGAGGAACACGATCAATACATCAGTGAGCTCGCCAAACATAGCAATGAGGTAAGTGCTGCGGCCAGTTTCATAGGCAACATCGTAGTGGGCGATAACTCGTGGAAAGCCTAAAACATCATAAAGTTATGCCAGTTGCGTTTCACAAGTCTATTCCATAGCTGCACTTAGGCCGCGCCATGTATTTAGTAGGCGTAACTTTACGCTAGTTGAAATATATGCTCCCCATGTTCGTTGATGCTCCCGACATGCCCACTCTCAACATATCCTTTATAGTCAGCATAGCTTGTATTTGCTATACAAATGGCAAATGTGGGAGCCAAAGAGAAAAAGGGTGTCCAAGAGACATCACAAATAAAAAATGTGTGCGGCGTTGCATCAGAGTTGTCAAATTATGACAGTCAGTGTTTTACTGCATATTGATACTAGTGTCAGTGTGAGTGGTTGTGTCTTCACGGCCAATCACTGTCTGGTTCTAGCAGAAATGAAGGGGTGTCAGGATTCAAAGTGGTTTGTTAGAAACTGAGGTATTAGAATATCACACATTTTCCAGTGCACATCTACCAGTGGAGGTTAAATATGCTGTGAAAATTTTGATAACAGACCTAATCCAATTTTATAAGAAATTAAGGAAATGTTATAGTGGCTGCCTATGGAACAATCAAATGTGATCTTATGTCTGTATGTGAACTGTTTAGGTGATTACAACGCAGCGAGAACAAGCTCGCACAGACGCAGAGAACACAGATTTGACGGAGCTTGCACTGAAGGGACTGCAGCTGTTGTCATCGTGGAACACTCGCATCATGGAACTGGTCAGTCCAGGAACACTTGTCCACTCCTGGTGTCTAACTGTAGTGTCCCGCTTTATCCTTTGTGATGTAGGGACGTGGGCTTTTACAAAGGACCAAATTGTTCCCAGTTCAAAAATATGACCTCATACACATATGTGTAGAAGTCAGTCCAGATGTGTATATCTAGCCAGACATTCATTATTATTGATGCGTACACTAGTATGACACCCGCAGTGACATTTCTGTTTGTTGTCACAACTAACATGTCATTGTACAATGCCAGAAATGTACTTTGTATCTGTCTTGATTTTTTTAAACAATAAAACACTTCAGAGGTGCATTACACTTACAGGAATATACAGATTACATTAAAGGTAAAAAATAGAGATGTAGTTGTAAAATAAATTGATCAGTATAAATTGTTCAATATAAATTTTAAAATAATATTAGTCTTAATAATACAAAATAAATAAGAGTTAATTATGTTAAGTTAATACTAAACAGATAATAAAATAGTAAAGGTATTAAAATGTTCGGACATTATAAATGTTCTTTTAAAGTGAAAATGCTCTTTTAAACAGTAACAGTATTGAAGTGTGTGTACTAGATCGTTTGTCCTAGTCTGACCAGAGTTGTGTTGTTGCAGTACTCGTGGAAGCTGCTTCACCCCACAGACCATCACCAGAACCCCACGTGTCCACTGGACGCAGAGGAATACGAACGTGTACGTAGCTTGTTCCTAGTGTGTGACACACAATCTCTCATATATTCCACTGCAAACAGTTTTTGCAATGTGTTTTTATTCTGTGACACATTGTGTTACTCAGCATGTATATTGTCTGAGAGTTAATGGAGTCCAGAAGGTAAACATATACATATGTGTAAATCAGAATGTAGTAATCGAACATTGTGTTAATGTATATGACACTGCAGGAAAATGATATACCTATTTGATTAATTGGTTGGTCTGGCTGGCTGGCTGGCTGGCTGGCTGGCTGGCTGGCTGGCTGGCTGTCTGGCTGGTTGCGCTGCTCTGCTCTGCTCTGTTTGCTCTGCTGCTGTGCTGCTGCTGGCTGCTGCTGCTGCTGCTGCTGCTGGCTGGCTGTGGCTGGGCTGGTGGCTGGCTGGTGGCTGGGGTGGTGGCTGGGTTTGGTGGGTGGCTGGGTTTGGTGGGTGGCTGGGTTTGGTGGGTTGTTTGGTGAATGAGTGATTTATAATAATACCAATACTATATACCCACAGTTGAACGTATGCTATAGTTGTCAGTAAATAGTAGTATATTTACTCTTAAGTACAAATACTTTAATTTTAAGTGTGCTTTGAGTAACTATCCACAGGTTACTTGCACTTTTACTCACGTGAACAACAACTGCACCTGTCCCAGCTCCACCCTCTCACCTTGTTCACTTGTGCTTACAGTCGACGCGCTACAACTACAGCAGTGCAGAGAAATTTGGCCTCATTGAGGTGATCGCAATGATCAAAGGGCTGCAGAACCTGATGCTGCGGATGGAGTCGGTGCTGATGGACGCCATCCGCAACCATCTGTATGCCGAGGTCCAGGACTTTGTACAGGTGCAGCTGAGAGAGCCAATGAGGAAGTCGATTAAGAAGAAGAGCGAAGTCATCCGCAGGTGCGTTCTGGCTCAGTTGCTGTGTCATTGGTTGTCAGTCCTGTTTGTAAACATTATCCTTGAGCAGTTGAAGATGAATGTTTTCTTTAAAATTATATATATATATATATATATTATATCTTTTTAGATTAAATATATGTAAACTTATTGTGTTTCTATTATATATTAGTGTTTATTTAATTTTATCAGTTGTATATTATATATTTATTATATATGACGTGTTCTAACGAAATGAGTCGTATGTCAGCGAACTTGATTTCGAGAAAACACCGCATAAACATGCAACGATGAATTTAGATGATTTAGACTTTTTGTCACCAAAGTATATTTTGGTATCTTTTTTTCAATTGGCAATGCTTATTTCTCGTTTATATTTTTATTTAGTACATTTTATAGCCTTTTTAGACACACTATGTAACATTTCACGCATGAATTTCATAAAACAGAACCGCTAAATCGCACTAGTTCATGTCGCATTCTTTGGGGTTTCCCTCAACGCATGGCAGACTTATTTGGTACTACAGGAAAGCCCTGGACGCCCTCTTTCGGATTCTTGTAGTAGAAATCCCCACTGACGTCAGTGTAAGCCAACAGCAGCGCTTAATGCGAGAGGCCTATCTGTGAATAAACATCACTAGACGCCGTGAGGAGCTGACAGCAGGGCCCTGATTGGCTTAGAGCTGTGCGCGCAGGCGCAGTGCGCTCTCGCTAGCCGTAAACAACTTGGAATTGATCGGGTTGCTGCTACAAAACATTGCTAAATACTCGGATTATGTTGTAATAATTTTAGTAAATAGTTAGCATGATATATCTTCGACAGCGAACATGCCTTTGGTAGTTTATTTCGAATGCATCAAATGGAGTAATAGAAGCAAAATGGCCGATTTTGGATCGACAATGTACTCGACTGCGTGCTTATGTGACCGCGAACTTCAAATGCGTTTTTCTCCGTTTGACACTTTCTACCCTAGGCATGTTCAGCGTCCAATAACTTTGGCTGTGTGTGAGATATCTCCATAATTTTTATACCGTTGGAAAGATTAATACATCTTCTTTCCAATGGTGTGACTAACTCAATTTATTATTTTTTTGACATACGACTCATTTCGTTAGAACACGTCACATATATTTAAAAAATTGCTACATGTACAGGCTACATGTGTTTAAAATTGCACATGGCATTATAAACTTTTGTTGTAATATTATAATTTTGACATATGTTATAGTATCATTGTGTCTTTGTGATAGTATTATCATGTCTATATATTGGTATCATCATGTCTGTGTTGTATTATCACAGTGCCTGTGTTGTAGTATAACTGTCTGTGTTGTAGTGTCACAGGGTGTTTTAGTATCACAGTATCTGTGTTGTAGTATCACAGTATCTGTGTTGTAGTACCACAGTGTCTGTGTTGTAGTATCACAGTGTCTGTGTTGTATTATCACAGTGTCTGTGTTGTAGTATAACACTGTCTGTGTTGTAGGATCAATGTGTTTGTGTTGTAGTGCCACAGTGTGTTTAAGTATAACAGTATATGTGTTGTAGTATCATAGTGTCTGTGTTGCAGTATCACAGTGTATGTGTTGTAGTATCTCAGTGTCTTTGTTGTAGTATCACAGTGTCTGTGTTGCAGTATCACAGTGTATGTGTTGTAGTATCACAATGTCTGTGTTGCAGTATCACAGTGTCTGTGTTGTAGTATCATAATGTCTATGTTGTAGTATCACAATGTCTGTGTTGTAGTATCATCGTGTCAGTGCGGGAGACGTGTGCGGACTGGCTGCAGGGGGTGCAGCCCCGGGATGACCCCGCCCTGCACGGCAAGAAGGACGGAGACGACAACTTCCACATCCGAGTCCCTCGACGCAACGTAGGACCCTCAAGTACACAGGTGGGTGGATCTATGTGGTGTATCACATGGTGTATCAATGTGTATTTGTACATGGTGTATTACATGGTGTATCAATGTGTATTGTACATCATAACATGGTGTATCACATGGAGTATCAATGTGTATTTGTACATGATGTATAACATGGAGTATCACATGGTGTATCACTGTATTTTTGTACATGGTGTATTACATGGAGTATCACATGGTGTATTAATGTGTATTTGTACATCATAACATGGTGTATTACATGGAGTATCACAATTAGTATCAATGTGTATTTGTACATGGTGTATTACATGGAGTATCACATGGTGTATCACTGTATTTGTGTACATGGTGTATTAAATGGAGTATCACATGGTGTATCAATGTGTATTTGTACATGGTGTATCTCATCATGTATAGCTATTGTATCTGTACTAGGTGTATGATGTAGCTGTACATGGTGTATGATGTAGTTGTACGTGGTGTATTATGTAGCTGTACATGGTATATAATGTATCTGTATATGATGTATGATGTAGTTGTATATGGTGTATGATGTAGCTGTACATGGTGTATGATGTAGTTGTACATGGTGTATTATGTAGCTGTACATGGTATATAATGTATCTGTATATGATGTATGATGTAGTTGTATATGGTGTATGATGTAGCTGTACATGGTGTATGATGTAGCTGTACATGGTGTATGATGTAGCTGTACATGGTGTATGATGTAGCTGTACATGGTGTATGATGTAGCTGTACATGGTGTATGATGTAGCTGTACATGGTGTATGGTGTATGGTGTAGCTGTACATGGTGTATGATGTAGCTGTACATGGTGTATGATGTAGCTGTACATGGTGTATGGTGTAGCTGTACATGGTGTATGATGTAGCTGTACATGGTGTATGATGTAGCCGTACATGGTGTTGTGGTGTTGCTGTATATGGTGTATGGTGTAGCTGTACATGGTGTATGATGTAGCTGTACACGGTGTATGGTGTAGCTGTACATGGTGTATGGTGTAGCTGTACATGGTGTATGATGTAGCTGTACATGGTGTATGGTGTAGCTGTACATGGTGTATGATGTAGCTGTACATGGTGTATGATGTAGCTGTACATGGTGTATGGTGTAGCTGTACATGGTGTATGATGTAGCTGTACATGGTGTATGATGTATGGTGTAGCTGGACATGGTGTATGATGTAGCTGTACATGGTGTATGATGTAGCTGTACATGGTGTGTGATGTAGCTGTACATGGTGTATGATGTAGCTGTACATGGTGTATGATGTAGCTGTACATGGTGCGGACGATGCTGGAGTCGCTGATTGCGGACAAGAGCGGAGGGAAGAAGACACTGCGTAAAGACATTGACATGCAGCATCTGATGGCAATAGACACGTTCCACAAGAACTCATTCTACTGGCCCTACCTCCTCAAGTTCAACGGTTAGTATCAATAGACCCGTTCCACAAGAACTCATTCTACCGGCCCTACCTCCTCAAGTTCAACGGTTAGTATCAATAGACACGTTCCACAAGAACTCATTCTACTGGCCCTACCTCCTCAAGTTCAACGGTTAGTACCAATAGACACGTTCCACAAGAACTCATTCTACTGGCCCTACCTCCTCAAGTTCAACGGTTAGTATCAATAGACACGTTCCACAAGAACTCATTCTACTGGCCCTACCTCCTCAAGTTCAACGGTTAGTATCAATAGACACGTTCCACAAGAACTCATTCTACTGGCCCTACCTCCTCAAGTTCAACGGTTAGTATCAATAGACACGTTCCACAAGAACTCATTCTACTGGCCCTACCTCCTCAAGTTCAACGGTTAGTATCAATAGACACGTTCCACAAGAACTCATTCTACTGGCCCTACCTCCTCAAGTTCAACGGTTAGTATCAACAGACACGTTCCATAAGAACTCATTCTACTGGCCCTACCTCCTCAAGTTCAACAGTTAGTATATTAATAGATACATTCCACAAGAACTCATTCTACTGGCCCTACCTCCTCAAGTTCAACGGTTAGTATCAATAGACACGTTCCATAAGAGCTCATACTACTGGCCCTACCTCCTCAAGTTCAACAAGTAGCATTAGTAGCAAAAATTCCCATCCTTCTGAAGGCTAGAAGTTACTGCATTATAGTGTTGCATAAAACAATCTTGTTTTCACACTTAGAGGTGACACTTGCCAATGTTTACATAAGTTAATATATAAAAATTAAGTAATGCATTTAGTCAAACAATACTCGTAGATCAGGTTGGTAAAACACACTTGTTGGAAAGAACAAGTAATTATTGGTTAAAGAATATGAATGTAAACAGATTTACTTACTCACCAGGTGTCAGTGTTTAGCCATGTGTGACACAAGTGGAGGTGTTTACAGAGACACTGCAGCAGTGTTGTGAACTGTCCCAACTGTAAGTGTCAGTGTTTAGCCATGTGTGACACAAGTGGTGGTGTTGACAGAGACCCTGCAGCAGTGTTGTGAACTGTCCCAACTGTAAGTGTCAGTGTTTAGCCATGTGTGACACAAGTGGTGGTGTTTACAGAGACCCTGCAGCAGTGCTGTGAACTGTCCCAACTGTAAGTGTCGGTGTTTAGCCATGTGTGACACAAGTGATGGTGTTTACAGAGACCTTGCAGCAGTGTTGTGAACTGTCCCAACTGTAAGTGTCAGTGTTTAGCCATGTGTGACACAAGTGGTGGTGTTTACAGAGACCCTGCAGCAGTGTTGTGAACTGTCCCAACTGTAAGTGTCAATGTTTAGCCATGTGTGACACAAGTGATGGTGTTTACAGAGACCCTGCAGCAGTGTTGTGAACTGTCCCAACTGTAAGTGTCAATGTTTAGCCATGTGTGACACAAGTGATGGTGTTGACAGAGACCCTGCAGCAGTGTTGTGAACTGTCCCAACTGTAAGTGTCAGTGTTTAGCCATGTGTGACACAAGTGATGGTGTTGACAGAGACCTTGCAGCACTGTTGTGAACTGTCCCAACTGTAAGTGTCAGTGTTTAGCCATGTATGACACAAGTGGTGGTGTTTACAGAGACCTTGCAGCAGTGTTGTGAACTGTCCCAACTGTAAGTGTCAATGTTTAGCCATGTGTGACACAAGTGATGGTGTTTACAGAGACCTTGCAGCAGTGTTGTGAACTGTCCCAACTGTAAGTGTCAATGTTTAGCCATGTGTGACACAAGTGGTGGTGTTTACAGAGACCTTGCAGCAGTGTTGTGAACTGTCCCAACTGTAAGTGTCAATGTTTAGCCATGTGTGACACAAGTGGTGGTGTTTACAGAGACCTTTCAGCGGGTTTTGAACTGTCCCAACTGTAAGTGTCAATGTTTAGCCATGTGTGACACAAGTGATGGTGTTTACAGAGACCTTGCAGCAGTGTTGTGAACTGTCCCAACTGTAAGTGTCAATGTTTAGCCATGTGTGACACAAGTGGTGGTGTTTACAGAGACCTTGCAGCAGTGTTGTGAACTGTCCCAACTGTAAGTGTCAGTGTTTAGCCATGTGTGACACAAGTGATGGTGTTGACAGAGACCTTGCAGCAGTGTTGTGAACTGTCCCAACTGTAAGTGTCAATGTTTAGCCATGTGTGACACAAGTGGTGGTGTTTACAGAGACCCTGCAGCAGTGTTGTGAACTGTCCCAACTGTAAGTGTCAATGTTTAGCCATGTGTGACACAAGTGATGGTGTTTACAGAGACCTTGCAGCAGTGTTGTGAACTGTCCCAACTGTAAGTGTCAGTGTTTAGCCATGTGTGACACAAGTGATGGTGTTTACAGAGACCCTGCAGCAGTGTTGTGAACTGTCCTAACTGTAAAGGTTTTCCATGTGTGACACAAGTGATGGTGTTGACAGAGACCCTGCAGCAGTGTTGTGAACTGTCCCAACTGTAAGTGTCAGTGTTTAGCCATGTGTGACACAAGTGGTGGTGTTTACAGAGACCCTGCAGCAGTGTTGTGAACTGTCCCAACTGTAAGTGTCAGTGTTTAGCCATGTGTGACACAAGTGATGGTGTTGACAGAGACCCTGCAGCAGTGTTGTGAACTGTCCCAACTGTAAGTGTCAGTGTTTAGCCATGAGTGACACAAGTGATGGTGTTTACAGAGACCCTGCAGCAGTGTTGTGAACTGTCCCAACTGTAAGTGTCAGTGTTTAGCCATGTGTGACACAAGTGATGGTGTTTACAGAGACCCTGGGAGTGTTGTGAACTGTCCCAACTGTAAGTGTCAGTGTTTAGCCATGTGTGACACAAGTGATGGTGTTGACAGAGACCCTGCAGCAGTGTTGTGAACTGTCCCAACTGTAAGTGTCAGTGTTTAGCCATGTGTGACACAAGTTGTGGTGTTTACAGAGACCCTGCAGCAGTGTTGTGAACTGTCCCAACTGTAAGTGTCAGTGTTTAGCCATGTGTGAAAAAATTTTTTTCAGAGACCCTGCAGCAGTGTTGTGAACTGTCCCAACTGTAAGTGTCAGTGTTTAGCCATGTGTGACACAATGGTGGTGTTACAGAGACACTGCAGCAGTGTTGTGAACTGTCCCAACTGTAAGTGTCAGTGTTTAGCCATGTGTGACACAAGTGATGGTGTTGACAGAGACCCTGCAGCAGTGTTGTGAACTGTCCCAACTGTAAGTGTCAGTGTTTAGCCATGTGTGACACAAGTGATGGTGTTGACAGAGACCCGCAGTGTTGTGAACTGTCCCAACTGTAAGTGTAGTGTTTAGCCATGTGTGACACAAGTGGTGGTGTTGACAAAAACTGCGCAGTGTTGTGAACTGTCCCAACTGTAAGTGTCAGTGTTTAGCCATGTGTGACACAAGTGATGGTGTTGACAGAGACCCTGCAGCAGTGTTGTGAACTGTCCCCAAATGTAAGTGTCAGTGTTTAGCCATGTGTGACACAAGTGATGGTGTTTACAGAGACCCTGCAGCAGTGTTGTGAACTGTCCCAACTGTAAGTGTCAGTGTTTAGCCATTTTGAACAAGTGATGGTTTGGGCAGAGACCCTGCAGCAGTGTTGTGAACTGTCCCAACTGTAAGTGTCAGTGTTTAGCCATGTGTGACACAAGTGGTGGTGTTTACAGAGACCCTGCAGCAGTGTTGTGAACTGTCCCAACTGTAAGTGTCAGTGTTTAGCCATGTGTGACACAAGTGATGGTGTTTACAGAGACCCTGCAGCAGTGTTGTGAACTGTCCCAACTGTAAGTGTCAGTGTTTAGCCATGTGTGACACAAGTGGTGGTGTTGACAGAGACACTGCAGCAGTGTTGTGAACTGTCCCAACTGTAAGTGTCAGTGTTTAGCCATGTGTGACACAAGTGATGGTGTTGACAGAGACCCTGCAGCAGTGTTGTGAACTGTCCCAACTGTAAGTGTCAGTGTTTAGCCATGTGTGACACAAGTGATGGTGTTTACAGAGACCCTGCAGCAGTGTTGTGAACTGTCCCAACTGTAAGTGTCAGTGTTTAGCCATGTGTGACACAAGTGATGGTGTTGACAGAGACCCTGCAGCAGTGTTGTGAACTGTCCCAACTGTAAGTGTCAGTGTTTAGCCATGTGTGACACAAGTGATGGTGTTTACAGAGACCCTGCAGCAGTGTTGTGAACTGTCCCAACTGTAAGTGTCAGTGTTTAGCCATGTGTGACACAAGTGGTGGTGTTTACAGAGACCCTGCAGCAGTGTTGTGAACGTAACTGTAAGTGTCAGTGTTTAGCCATGTGTGACACAAGTGATGGTGTTGACAGAGACCTGCAGCAGTGTTGTGAACTGTCCCAACTGTAAGTGTCAGTGTTTAGCCATGTGTGACACAAGTGATGGTGTTGACAGAGACACTGCAGCAGTGTTGTGAACTGTCCCAACTGTAAGTGTCAGTGTTTAGCCATGTGTGACACAAGTGATGGTGTTGACAGAGACCCTGCAGCAGTGTTGTGAACTGTCCCAACTGTAAGTGTCAGTGTTTAGCCATGTGTGACACAAGTGGTGGTGTTGACAGAGACCCTGCAGCAGTGTTGTGAACTGTCCCAACTGTAAGTGTCAGTGTTTAGCCATGTGTGACACAAGTGGTGGTGTTGACAGAGACCCTGCAGCAGTGTTGTGAACTGTCCCAACTGTAAGTGTCAGTGTTTAGCCATGTGTGACACAAGTGGTAGTGTTTACAGAGATCCTGCAGCAGTGTTGTGAACTGTCCCAACTGTAAGTGTCAATGTTTAGCCATGTGTGACACAAGTGGTGGTGTTGACAGAGACCCTGCAGCAGTGTTGTGAACTGTCCCAACTGTAAGTGTCAGTGTTTAGCCATGTGTGACACAAGTGATGGTGTTTACAGAGACCCTGCAGCAGTGTTGTGAACTGTCCCAACTGTAAGTGTCAGTGTTTAGCCATGTGTGACACAAGTGATGGTGTTTACAGAGACCCTGCAGCAGTGTTGTGAACTGTCCCAACTGTAAGTGTCAGTGTTTAGCCATGTGTGACCTGGTGGTGTTGACAGAGACACTGCAGCAGTGTTGTGAACTGTCCCAACTGTAAGTGTCAGTGTTTAGCCATGTGTGACACAAGTGGTGGTGTTGACAGAGACACTGCAGCAGTGTTGTGAACTGTCCCAACTGTAAGTGTCAATGTTTAGCCATGTGTGACACAAGTGGTGGTGTTTACAGAGACCCTGCAGCAGTGTTGTGAACTGTCCCAACTGTAAGTGTCAGTGTTTAGCCATGTGTGACACAAGTGATGGTGTTTACAGAGACCCTGCAGCAGTGTTGTGAACTGTCCCAACTGTAAGTTCAGTGTTTGCCATGTGTGACACAAGTGATGGTGTTTTCAGAGACCCTGCAGCAGTGTTGTGAACTGTCCCCAAGGGGTTTAGCCATGTGTGACACAAGTGATGGTGTTGACAGAGACACTGCAGCAGTGTTTGTGCCCCAAATGTAAGTGTCAGTGTTTAGCCATGTGTGACACAAGTGATGGTGTTGACAAAACCCCGCAGCAGTGTTGTGAACTGTCCCAACTGTAAGTGTCAGTGTTTAGCCATGTGTGACACAAGTGATGGTGTTTACAGAGACCCTGCAGCAGTGTTGTGAACTGTCCCAACTGTAAGTGTCAATGTTTAGCCATGTGTGACACAAGTGATGGTGTTGACAGAGACCTTGCAGCAGTGTTGTGAACTGTCCCAACTGTAAGTGTCAATGTTTAGCCATGTGTGACACAAGTGATGGTGTTGACAGAGACCTTGCAGCAGTGTTGTGAACTGTCCCAACTGTAAGTGTCAGTGTTTAGCCATGTGTGACACAAGTGATGGTGTTTACAGAGACCCTGCAGCAGTGTTGTGAACTGTCCCAACTGTAAGTGTCAATGTTTAGCCATGTGTGACACAAGTGGTGGTGTTTACAGAGACCTTGCAGCAGTGTTGTGAACTGTCCCAACTGTAAGTGTCAGTGTTTAGCCATGTGTGACACAAGTGGTGGTGTTTACAGAGACACTGCAGCAGTGTTGTGAACTGTCCCAACTGTAAGTGTCAGTGTTTAGCCATGTGTGACACAAGTGGTGGTGTTTACAGAGACCCTGCAGCAGTGTTGTGAACTGTCCCAACTGTAAGTGTCAGTGTTTAGCCATGTGTGACACAAGTGATGGTGTTGACAGAGACCCTGCAGCAGTGTTGTGAACTGTCCCAACTGTAAGTGTCAGTGTTTAGCCATGTGTGACACAAGTGGTGGTGTTTACAGAGACCCTGCAGCAGTGTTGTGAACTGTCCCAACTGTAAGTGTCAGTGTTTAGCCATGTGTGACACAAGTGGTGGTGTTTACAGAGACCCTGCAGCAGTGTTGTGAACTGTAACTGTAAGTGTCAGTGTTTAGCCATGTGTGACACAAATGGTGGTGTTTACAGAGACACTGCAGCAGTGTTGTGAACTGTCCCAACTGTAAGTGTCAGTGTTTAGCCATGTGTGACACAAGTGATGGTGTTACAGAGACCCTGCAGCAGTGTTGTGAACTGTCCCAACTGTAAGTGTCAATGTTTAGCCATGTGTGACACAAGTGGTGGTGTTTACAGAGACCTTGCAGCAGTGTTGTGAACTGTCCCAACTGTAAGTGTCAGTGTTTAGCCATGTGTGACACAAATGGTGGTGTTTACAGAGACACTGCAGCAGTGTTGTGAACTGTCCCAACTGTAAGTGTCAGTGTTTACCCTGTGTGACACAAGTGGTGGTGTTTACAGAGACCCTGCAGCAGTGTTGTGAACTGTCCCAACTGTAAGTGTCAGTGTTTAGCCATGTGTGACACAAGTGGTGGTGTTGACAGAGACCCTGCAGCAGTGTTGTGAACTGTCCCAACTGTAAGTGTCAGTGTTTAGCCATGTGTGACACAAGTGGTGGTGTTGACAGAGACCCTGCAGCAGTGTTGTGAACTGTCCCAACTGTAAGTGTCAGTGTTTAGCCATGTGTGACACAAGTGATGGTGTTTACAGAGACCCTGCAGCAGTGTTGTGAACTGTCCCAACTGTGGTACCGAGAGTTCTACCTGGAGATGACAATGGGCAAGAAGATCCAGGTACTGCTCATTACTACAGCTGTGTACTGTGTACTGTGTACTGTGTACTGTGTACTGTGTACTGTGTACTGTGTACTGTCATACTGTGTACTGTGTACTGTCAGTACTGTGTACTGTCACTACTGTGTACTGTGTACTGTCACTACTGTGTACTGTGTACTGTCACTACTGTGTACTGTGTACTGTCACTACTGTGTACTGTGTACTGTCAGTACTGTGTACTGTGTACTGTGTACTGTCACTACTGTGTACTGTGTACTGTCACTACTGTGTACTGTGTACTGTCACTACTGTGTACTGTGTACTGTCACTACTGTGTACTGTGTACTGTCACTACTGTGTACTGTGTACTGTCACTACTATGTACTGTGTACTGTCACTACTATGTACTGTGTACTGTCACTACTGTGTACTGTGTACTGTGTACTGTGTACTGTGTACTGTGTACTGTCAGTACTGTGTACTGTGTACTGTGTACTGTGTACTGTGTACTGTGTACTGTCAGTACTGTGTACTGTGTACTGTCAGTACTGTGTACTGTCACTACTATGTACTGTGTACTGTCACTACTGTGTACTGTGTACTGTCACTACTGTGTACTGTCACTACTGTGTACTGTGTACTGTCACTACTGTGTACTGTGTACTGTGTACTGTCACTACTATGTACTGTGTACTGTCACTACTGTGTACTGTGTACTGTCACTACTGTGTACTGTGTACTGTCACTACTGTGTACTGTGTACTGTCACTACTATGTACTGTGTACTGTCACTACTGTGTACTGTGTACTGTCACTACTGTGTACTGTGTACTGTCACTACTATGTACTGTGTACTGTCACTACTATGTACTGTGTACTGTCACTACTGTGTACTGTGTACTGTCACTACTGTGTACTGTGTACTGTTTAACTAGTGTTTTTAGATGGTTTTGAAAGCCGTGTTTTAATCATCAAATCTGCTATTCCATACAGTAGGTTGTACTGGCAACTGACAGTAGTTGTGTACGTTCCATGTAACCATGTAACACTCATATAAAATTGAACAAAAATGTAAGAGATTCAACATATCCTGGTATTACCCTTCATCCGAAAAGTGCATGCCCAGAATAACAAATGGTACAAATTGATCAATGGTATCAAGCCCCAATTTTAAAGTGGCCACTGTTACACAACCAGACATTTTCTGTGCATTTAAAAACACAGCGTACCATATACCATCTAAATTATGTGGTACATCTCTTGGCATCTGTGTCACCAGGGGTGAGATTGGCCATGGTTACCATCATCTTTTTCTTTGTCTTTCCTCAATTTTATCTTACTATGTTTTCTAACAGCAGTCTCCAACTCCTTCTATCTTTTGCTGTTGTTCTCCATTCTCCTCCCAGGCTTACAAGACCTCTCTTAACAAAGTCCTCCCATTGCATTTTCAGTCTTCCTTGCGTTCTTTTTCCTTTCACTTTCAGGGCATCTGATCTCTGCCAGTTTTTTGTATCTCCCTTCCTTTCCACATGACTCGCCCATTTCAACCTACTCCTCACCATGTACCATATAGAGCCCTATGCTACACAGCATTAATACTGTCATTACCACAACAGATGTATGCAGCAGACACCAACAGTCACAAGCCACAAGCACTCCCAGTCTCCCGCACAGTCCATGAGCACCCTCTACTTGTGTTGTGTACCACTCACACAGGCTGCAGCTACTATAGGTGTATCCCAAAGGGCCATGTGACAAATGAAATCCGTTTCCATGTGTATTTCTGTTCATGTAGTTTCACATAGAAATTCTTGCGCTTCTCACATGGTGAGTTGCACAGTGTTTGGCCTACATTTCCTGACCGATCATGTCGTAGTACCTGTGGTGCCCCATGTTGTAGTTGCAAGGGTGTGTGTTTGTTTGTAGTTCCCCATTGAGATGTCAGTGCCGTGGATCCTCACTGACCACATACTGGAGACGAGGGAAGCCTCGATGATAGAGTGAGTAGAATGACACGAGGCAACAGTGACTTTGTGGGGCAGTGTCATCAAGCAGGACACAGTGGTTGAGTGGTAGACCACTGCACTGTCAGTTGAGGGAATGGGGTGTGAATCCACTCATGTTTTAAAACTTAGTCACTGTTGTTCACCCTCGTATTACCTGTTGTCTTTCAGAAGACACAGTGTAAATACACCCGCTCATTTGCACAATGTCTACATCAACTGGGTCTGAGTAAGAATTATGAACTTTCAATTCTGCTAGATCTTGTAATCTTCTGAATTAAAACTGACAGGTTAACTGTGACCTGACCCCTTTAGGTTAAATAAACCACCACCTATAGAACTAAGTCCCACACAGACAACCAAGTATCAAAGAGACAGATAAGTGAGAGAACCAAAGCCCAGTTCTAAAGTATGACTTGTAGGTTGTACATCTTGTGTTTGTATTACAAATTGCCAGGATATGTGTTTATTATACTCTCGAGTTATTAGCGTATTCAGAATGGAAGTTAATTTGCACAACATTGAGCATTGAAATAAGTAAACAGTAAATGGTGTGTGCATGTTGAACTGAAATACTGATTGATTAAATATATTACTCTTATTGCTGTTTATTTTTTTGATTTCTGGCACATCAGTCAGCTAACACATTTCAAAAACGTTTTTTTTCCAGATACATTTTGTACCCCCTGGACCTGTACAACGACAGTGCGCACTATGCACTACACACCTTCAAGAAGCAGTTTCTCTTTGATGAGGTTGAAGCCGAGGTGGGTCCAGTCAAATACATCCTGTCTTTGTTTGAAACTCGGCAGCTTCCGTGAGCTTAGCTGATATCAATTACCTGCGACTAACTGTAATTATAGTGTGACAACATGATATCTGATCTGTAACTAATTAGCACTTGATGTGTGTATTTGATAGCCCGAGTAGCCCAGTGTGAGGGTAAATGATTCTTGCACTTTATAAGATGATAACTGTGGACATTTATTTTCAGAAACATTTTAGACCCAGTCGTGAGGCAGAAACTCACACAGCAAGTCTTATAATTGTACCTAGCACTTCTGAATGTTTTAGAACTGTGAAATGCATGGTGCTGACCCCTGGTGGTGGTTGTAGGTGAACCTCTGCTTTGACCAGTTCGTGTACAAACTCAGTGACCAGGTGTTTGCTTACTACAAGCACTGGGCGGGCAGGTAAGCTGAAACAAAGAACAACCAGCTGTAATAACTGTAATGTTTACTGATCGATCGCCAGGTGGTGTCGTCATCACATGAACATTAAACATATACAATAACGGTATTCCGTTTATACGTCATAAATACATGTTCAACTATAACATCATCTTACATGTATTTTGTGTTTTGTGTAGAACACTTTAGATACACACTGTATCATTGAATGTGAATATATTCTCCTTTGTTATAATTATGCAAATACAGTGTATTACTAAACCATAATTTAGACAGTGTCATATCATGCAGGGCTTGGTGAAAAAAGAGTTGTTTTTGGTCATGAAATAGTTATACAGCTGATTTCTTTTGTCAATCAAACCTTTTCATTAACAAATACTACATTAGATTGTGACGAAGCAGGTCTCATGAAAATATATATTTTGTGAAGCTGACTTAGGATGGAATGAGGTTTGCCTGCAGGGCTTTATGCAGGATAAAATTATTGCCAGTCACACATGTTTTGGTGGACACATGAATGTTAATTGTTAAGCCAGTTTACAACTTTTAAATGTGTCTGATGACCTGAAATGGGCTACAAACACACATGTGACGCCATTTTCACTCACTTTCAATGCATAACTAACAATATCTATGGTTTTGGAAGACCTTTTTTGCTCCTTCATTTGTTTAACAGTCCACCACCCGTCCACCCATAATTCTACCCATCCATATTCATTTTTACCTGTTTGCATGACACACCATTTGTAGGTCGTTTGACTTGTTTCTCCCCATATCTACCTGGGAATCTGTATTTTCCTTGAATTTGTTTAATAATGTAGAGTTGTGTCTGTGTGATATTTTACAGCATAATGCTAGACAAACGGTTCCGGGCTGAATGTGCAACATTTGGAACAAAGATTCCGTACCCGATGGGCAACAGATACGAGACATTGTTGAAACAGAGACATGTTCAGGTGAATATATTTAATATTGCCGAGTTACCCAGCGATGTTTGGGAAAATTGCGATCCCTGAGGTTCCATTCCCACTGCCCTGGATAAATATGTGAGCACAATTCAATTTTAGAGAGCATTACCACAATTTCACAACTGGGAAAAGGCTGTCTCCCACCCTAAAATGTTTGAAAAATACATAGACGGAGAAACACTGTTTAATAAAATAGATGTTTCTATGAAAGCACTTTGCAGGGTACTTCTAGTGTGAAATCCTGGCTCTCAACATTGGGAACTGTGTATCCCTTGTGAATCTGAAGTCACATTAATGTTGGTCCCATTTCTATTTCTGAATGGTCAGGGATGACATGCAGCCTGGCAGGGACCAACCTCAGTGCCAGCAGAGAGAGGTTGGCTTGACGGTAATGTTCATAAAAGTTGGAACAGTTGCATGAGACATCAAGAGCCACTAACATTCTAACCACAATAACATTTTAACACAAAGTAAAGAACAATGCTGAATGCTTAATTTAACGGGATTTCTTCGCGTGTCTGGCCCTAAATAGTTCCACACGTGATTTCTTCTTGTGTCTGGCCCTAAATAGTTCCACACGTGATTTCTTCTTGTGTCTGGCCCTAAATAGTTCCACACATGATTTCTTCCGGTGTCGGGCACTGAATAGTTCCCCATGTGATTTCGTCCGGTGTTAGGCATTAAATAGTTCCCCACGTTATTTCTTCCAGTGCTAGGCACTAAATTATTCCCCACGTTATTTCTTCCAGCTGCTGGGTCGCTCCATTGATCTGAATCGTCTCATTGGTCAGCGAGTCAATGCTGCACTACAACGCTCACTAGATGTCGCCATCACAAGGTTCGAGTGCGGCGATTTGACAGGAATAGTGGTGAGTAGGAGAGCTGTGTTAACACACAGGTTCACAGAGAAAATTAATGTGTTAGTGCCTGTGTTGTGTGTGGAAAAAAATAGGTTGACAGCGGTATTGTCTTACAGGATGTGTAAAAGATGTGTTACATGAACTCTAGGGCCTCATTGATAACATCATGTACTAGTGTAGATGTTATGTGATGTGTTGACAGATGTGTCATATTTCAGGGTGTGTACACAGCTGCGTTGTGTTACAAGATGTGTTCACAGCTGTGGTGTATTACACTGTGCTGTGTTACAAGATATGTTGACAGCTTTATGACATTACATGATGTGTAGACAGGTGTGTTGTGTTACAAGATGTGTTGACAGCTGTGATACCGGGTGTGTAGACAGCTGTGTTGTAGTACGTGTGTAGAACACTGCAAACAACTGTGTTCTATTACACGATGTATAGACAAGTGTGTTGTGTTACAGGATGTGTTACAAGGTGTGTTGTGTTACAGGAACTCGAGGGTCTCATCGAGTGTAACCGACTCACCCACAAGTTGCTCACAAAACATCTGCCGCTCAACGACTTTGACGCGATGTTCCGTGAGGCAAACCACAACGTGTCGGCCCCGTACGGTCGCATCACTCTCCATGTCTTCTGGGAACTTAACTATGACTTCCTGCCAAATTACTGCTACAATGCTGCCACCAGCCGGTGAGTAACTGAACTACACCTTGCAGGCTGTGTCTGTGTGGATTGAACAAAACAAGTGATAGTAAATACTAATACCACAGATCCACAGGGTAAAATTTAAGGCTGATGTGGAACTGGAATTGGGTGATATGGAAACAGTTGAATTGAATTAAAATCAGAATTGCTTACTGGCAAATAATCAGTTTGTCTTTCGGTCAGGAAACTGCTATTCATACAGTAATTATAAACAAACAATTTATGATCAAGTGACTTACACGTTTATAGTCTCATGGTCATGGTAAAGGCGACTGCCGACTGGTGTTAAAATGTTTCAGAAAGAATAGAGCCATTTATTACGTGCTCTCGGTGCGACAAAAATGGTCTTTGAACTTGTCTTATTATTTAATTTGTTTAATGAATTGATCATGATTATTGAGGTGCAGTGTTACGGAGCCATAGGGTGTGTATGGACTGTGTTGCTGGCCGTAGGTTTGTGAAGACAGCGATATCCTTCACGCCTCAGATCCAGCGAGATAAGATCGCCAGCACCTCATACCAATACCAGTGGGGCACCAAGGTAACGTCTCAGCACCGTGTGTCTAACTGTGATCGTTTGTGTGTGTTTGTATGTGTTTATATGTGTACATGTTGGTATGTGTATTTATGTGTTTGTGTTTTTTTGTAATATGTTTGTGTTTATATATTACATTTATGTTTGTGTGTGAGTGTATTTGTATCTTTCATTGTGTGTGTGGGTGTGTGCGTGTGCGTGCGTGCGTGCGTGCGTGCGTGCGTGCGTGCGTGCGTGTGTGTGTGTGTGTGTATGAGTGTGCCTGTTATTCACTTACACAATTGTCTAAACATGAACAACTTAGTGTTTTTTATGTATTAAGGAACTGCATACAAAGTAAAAAAACAATAAATTATTTTAAAGTGTAGGTACAAAGCTATTTTTGTGTTTGCCACATGTTAGCTTATCATTACTAATTATTCACAATTAAGGAAGTTAAAGGAACATATATATATATTATATTACTTTTAATGTACTTAGTGTATCATAATATGTTTCAGGCACTCAGTATGTCATTCAACGCCATTCACAGTCTCTACAGCAATTTCATTGGTGCACCACACTTCCGCTCAATAACGCGGTTGCTAGGATACCAGGGTATCGCAGTCGTGATCGAAGAACTTCTCAAGATAGGGAAAAATCTGGTGAGTTTATCTTTGTTGTATAATTGTTTATTGATATACATGTACATGAAAATCAACCAATATTTTGGGGGGTAAACAAAGATAAAGAAGTTGTATTGGTGATGGCCTAAAGACAATCTTGAACAGTTACTCTGTGTAGGTAGAAATCTTGTCAAAGTGTTCTCCAACATCTGTCTGGCTTGTTTACTGAGCACACAGGATTGAGTTATTTACACCGTAATTTATGTGTAAAACTGAATTAACGAACCTGTGGATTATAAATTTAGCTGTATTTTTTAGTAGTTGGTGGCGAATTAAAACAAACTTGCCGCGAAACTATTGTATTTGATACAACGTTTTCCTACGGAGCATATATCTAGTTGCATACGCACATACCTATATGTATTGTGATGTTACATAGTACAGGGAGTCAAGCAGTGGTAATGCGTGTGCAGTAGTGCTGGTTCGATATTCGATATATCGAAGTATCGCGATACTTGCGCGAAAGTTCGATACCGATATTTAGTGGTATCGCGATACTTCGATATTTTTGGTATCGAACGCCCACTGTTCGATACCTTCGATACCTACGATACCTTCGATACCTACGATACCTACGATACCTTCGATACCTTCGATACCTTCGATACCTTCGATACCTTCGATACCTTCGATACCTTCGATACCTTCGATACCTTCGATATTTCAATACTTGACATCGAGTCCATTCGACGACGTTGATGCGAAGAAGCAACATCGTTGTTGATGACGACATTGTTTACGGGAGCTATCACTACAGCGTTTCGCAGCCTAAATTTACTTAGGCGTGGTTGCTTAAAAATATTATATAAAAAATTTGATTTGTTTTCTAAAACTTTATTGTAGAGTTAGTCTGTATAATAAATGTTTTCTGTGTGCAATTTTAGCCTAGGTCAGACTTCGCTTAGCCTCGTTATCCAAAACAAGGTTCGTACGTGACGCTCTCGCTTGGTGGCACTACCATGCCATCTTTCTCCCTACTTTACTTACGGTTACGCGTACAAAACACATATCCTATAGCATTTTTATAGAGTGTTTATTGCACGCACTAGTATTTATGAAACTAGTTTAATAATAATATTGTTAATATAAATAATTATTCGATCGCGATGCGGAGGCTTTGTTTATCCGGGTTCCATTTGGTGTCGCTGTTTTGTTGTTTGGTGGCGCCACCATTTGCCGTACACGACGCCCACAACCAAGACGAACGACAACAAGTTCATCGCTAATTTGGCATTTTTCCAACAAAGAGTGTCTGCTATGCTAGAAACGTCTCAAAGATAGCAGGAGAAATACATCGAATTTGACGAAACATGTCACCAATCAAGAAGCTATCAAAACGTGATGATCAATTTTCATCGTACGGCATGTCGACGTCGACGACGTCGTGGACAACGTTGCATTGCCATTGACTCGAGAACGTGTTCTTTCGAAATATTCGACAATGAGCAAGCAGTGGACATCAAGTTACAGTCGAAGCGAATCGCCATCGGTTGCCGAATCTACTAAGTAACTGCGGCCACAGCGTCAAGAAGTGACATATACGACGTGACTGATTAACGATGATGATTCGCTTACTGCATCTACTGTCACTGTGACACTGGCACTGGCCAAACAGGTTCACCACTGGCAGAGGCAGAGCCAGAGGTAGAGGAAGAAACTGACCTGTTCTTGAAAACAGTTGCAAAAACATTATGGGGCTTGTTATGTGTACTTGATAACGTGGTAATTTAAGTTTTATATTTAAAAAAAAGGTGTGAACTGGGAAGTACAATTTTAATTTTAATTAATATTTTTCCTATTATAAATTAGTGTTATTTTATTGTAATCATCAGTTTTGATGCTAAATCACAATTATCCTTACGATACAATTAATAATAAAAAAGTTATAACAGTGAGTGTTCAGCTGTGCTGGCAGTGACACTATTATAAGTGATAGGTGTTTTTTTTTTATATAATAATAACATATTATTTGTATGTTTCATTTGTTTCAGCTGTATTTGTTGATGGTCATTTTAGGAGACACATTGACTTGAAATTAAGCTGCTATATTATAGTGTATTTACAAACAGCTGGGGTGAAGTACTGTTATTAATTTAAAATAAATCAGTGCAATTCATTAATTTATTTGTCACTAGGTATTTTATTGCAGTTGTCTTTATTGTTTTAATATTATATTACAGTTACCTTTTAGTTTTACAACAGTAATCAATTATATTGAAACTGTTGTTTGTGTACTTACATAAATTGAAAATTGCATATTAATCATTGTTTGCATGACTATAAAATTATCACATATTTCCCTACAAGTGAAACATTTTGTGTGTTTCTGTGGCATTAGTCTAAGTGGATAGTAGTGTTTCTTTGGAGATCTCTAATGTACTGAATTACACTTATAAGGTAAATTTCGAGTATCGATTAAAAATCTGGTATCGATTGATATCGAAGAATTCTGGTATCGAACCAGTAATATATCGATCGGTATCAAAGAATTCTGGTATCGAACCAGTAATATATCGATCGGTATCGAAGAATTCTTATATAGAACCAGCACTACATCTGTTGCATACAGTGCTTCTACTCGGAACTGTGTTCTATGTGAAAATTAGACTTAATTACAATGTAAGTATCGAGTATGGAGTATCGAAAAATATTCAAGTATCGATCGGTATCGAACAAAACCTGGTATCGAACCAGCACTAGTGTGCAGTGTAACATCTCTGTTGTATTGTACTGCAGTGTAAAGTGATATTGATTATTACAGTGTTGTCATTATGATATGGATAGGGTGCTGCATATCTACAGCACTGTGCTGTAAAATGAAATGGTGTCGATTGTGATGTAATAGTAACACATGTACTGCCACAGCTCCAAGGCACTGTGCTGCAGTATGTGCGCACACTCATGAAAGTGATGCCAAAGACATGCAAGTTGCTGCGATATGATTACGGCTCACCTGGTGAGTTTTAAGTATTAATGTGCTAACTTTGGGGCAAGGGTGATAGTGTCTCCTCCCAGGTGTCGAGATGAATATGTCAGTCAGAAGTTCCCACTGAATGTTTTATCTTTAACTTGTAATATATTCATAATCTAAAATTTTATCATTCACCTACTAATCTAGTGAGATAAAGAAAATGATTTCCAATGTGTGTGGTGTATATTGACAATATATTTGTATTTAATTAAATAACTTTGACAAAAAAACTGTCACTCATAAATGAACGAGACATGCAGTTCAAGGAAAACACATACATAATAACAACAAAATGTGAGTTATCATGTGACCTGTATGCTGCCCCCTGCAGGTGTACTCGGGTACTACCATGCCCAGCTGAACGACATGGTGCAGTACCCAGACCTGCGGACAGAAGTGTTCCAGAGTTTCCGTGAGATTGGCAATGCCATCCTCTTCTGTATGCTGGTGGAACAAAGTCTGGTGAGTGAACTGTCACCTCTCTACGTGGGGTTGTAAGGATTAACTCCTTCAGGCAGGGGTTATAAGGAATAAACCCACAATCCAGGAAGGAACCCTATTAGGCAGAGGTGTAAGAAGTAAACCCGTGATATATAGAGTAGGCCATCAATGGAGGGGGTTGTTAGAAGTGGAAGCGGTGGTCACGTGGTAGAGCGCCGGATTGTCAATTAAGGGGATGGTGGTTCAATCAATTTCGTAACCCCACATTTAACTGTGTCTTTCGGAAGAGACACTAAAAGCCGGTGGTCCCTTCTATCTGGTGTCTATGCTAGGGGAAGTAAAAGATCCCACACAAGGGGTAAATGTGTAACCTGTAGTGAACTCACTAATTCTCAAGAAGGATGACATAATGGTCAGCAAGTTGACCGGCTCATTTAATGGAAGAAGAAGAAGTAGAAGAGGTAACCCTTTCATGCTGGGATGAGGAAATAACCCTTCCATGCAAGTGATATTAGGAATAACCCCTCCAAGCAGAGGGTTGTTGTATTTTAAAAATCATGTCTTGTCTAGACTCGGTGACATTTTACACTTTTAAGAGTGAAATATCGAAGCCGGCTGATGTTGAGAAGTTGTGTTCTGTTTTCAGTCTCAGGAGGAAGTTTGTGATTTAAAGCATGCAGCTCCCTTCCAGAACATCATCCCCAAGCCCTTCATCCCTCTCAAAGGTGAGCATCTCAGTCCCAGCTGAATCATGTCTTGTTTAAATCCACGAAGATCAAGCAACAATAACTTGAATTGTTTATAATTTTTAATACAATATATTAAAACAGATATGTTGAAGGTTTCTGAAGGATATTAGACTAGATGTTCGAATTGATATTTGGTTTATTTATTTTATGGCAGGTGACATTTTTTAGCAAGAGGGACGAATACCCTCAGTACGAGGAAGAAGGCAATTATGGTGGTAGTCATGAAAAAGGGAAAATAGAAAGATATAAACAACAATAGACCAATGTACTTGTTGTCAAACAAAACACTACTTTTGAAACTGCACAACACTTTGACAGACACAGACACTGCTCTTGACACTTTTTGTCAGACACAGACTGCTCTTGACACTGTTTGACAGTCACAGACACTGCTCTTGAGTCTTGACACTGTTTGACAGTCACAGGCACTGCTCTTGACACTGTTTGACAGACACAGGCACTGCTCTTGACACTGTTTGACAGACACTGCTCTTGACATTGTTTGACAGACACATACACAGCTGTTGACACTATTTGACAGACATGGAGACTGCTGTTGACATTGTTTGACAGACATGGAGACTGCTGTTAACACAGTTTGACAGACATGGAGACGGCTGTTGACACTATTTGACAGACATGGAGACGGCTGTTGACACTGTTTGACAGACACGGAGACGGCTGTTGACACTATTTGACAGACATGGATACTGCTTTTGACACTGTTTGACAGACATGGAGACAGCTGTTGACACTGTTTGACAGATATGGAGACTGCTGTTGACAATATTTGACAGACACGGACACTGCTCATGACACTGTTTGACAGACATGGAGATTGCTATTGATACTGTGTGACACTGTTTGACAGAGGGTGAAAATCGGAAGGAAAGAGAGCATGACCTCAAGTTGATGATGAAGAAACTGGAAGCGAAGTATGCTGCGCTGCAGATAGTGCCAGTGATCTCAAAACTTGGCACGGTGCAAGTAAGTCAGTCTCCAGGCAGCGTTTAGATTCCAGTTAGCTTAATGCAAGTAACTCACAGTTTCTAGACTATTCTTCCTCACACGCCAGAGGTCACTACGGCTGATTACATCAGTACCAGCTCTTCTCTACCCCTGGCACATCCCTTTAAAAAATCCTCTTTTAACATAGGCCATTGAAATCGCCCACAAACAGTATGGTTGGCCTCGGGTCATGTGAAAGAAATTGACAGCCACACACAGCTCATGTGACTGTATATTCGAATATTCAAATCTGTTCAGCTGCTCAAGTGATTGGGTGGATGGGTCGTTATACTGGAATTCCCAGAAATTGTGTACCTGTCTTCAAATTGAGGTGGGTATTAGTATTGTTCTCATGAGTGAAGCATCATGATTGACGATGTCATTAAACTAGTTCAACATGACTAAATCGAGCAGGTCTCGTAGGTGACTTGTCAGGGGTAGTTTGCTTGGCATACAGCCCTGGCTTGTGAGGATGAGGCTACCTATTGATTCAGGCTTGGTACAGTGTAGGTAATTCACTGTCTCACACTTACATTTATTTCATGTTGAACTTATCTGGATAACTAAATCATAATATTATACAATGTACAATTGAATCTTGCTTTAAGTTCACCTCAGTAATGCAATCACCTTGTAATTAAGTATAGCAAATTGTCCTTCAAACTGCCATTCAGGTCTCCTTTTCCCCGTCCCAAAGTTGATCCTATACGTGTAGTACCACTATACATATCCATCAGACTTCTGTAAGATGTCAAACAGCCATCTGATCTGAAGACTTCCTCGTTGCAGCAAGCCGACATCGCCGGCGAGGGAGACTTGCTCACCAGGGAGCGCCTCTGCTGTGGCCTGTCTATGTTCGAGATTGTGCTGACGCGGTTCAAGACATACCTGGAGGACCCAACGTGGAATGGCAGCGCTCCGAGTAATGGCGTCATGAACATAGACGAGTGCACAGAGTTCCACCGACTGTGGAGTGCGATCCAGTTCGTCTACTGCATGCCTGTTGGCGAGAACGAATTCACAGTCGAGTGAGTATTGTCTGTTCACGGTCGAGTGGGTAGTGTCTGTTCACGGTCGAGTGAGTAGTGTCTGTTCACGGTCGAGTGAGTAGTGTCTGTTCACGGTCGAGTGAGTAGTGTCTGTTCACGGTCAAGGGAGCAGTGTATGTTCACGGTCGAGTGAGCAGTGTCTGTTCACGGTCGAGTGAGCAGTGTCTGTTCACGGTCGAGTGAGCAGTGTCTGTTCACGGTCGAGTGAGTAGTGTCTGTTCATGGTCGAGTGAGTAGTGTCTGCAGCGGAAAACTGTAGCAATGTGTTCTTCCAGTCATAGCTATATGTGGAGACCCATCCATTCGTCATTTGGATGGGTACAGCCCGTTTTGGATAGGTAGAAATATCACCTGATGAGTAGTGGATAGGTAAAAAATACGGAGCAACAAAGGGTTATTAACTATCATATATATTGTAAAATATGCTTTCAAGATAGTTGTACAACGTGTGTATAGATTATTTCAGGTCATAACACACATCTTGACTGGCTTGTGTGTTAGTTGAGATGCACGTGTCTAGTCTGTCTGTTGCAACATTTGTGACTGGCAACAGTTTGATGCTGCACAGAAGCCTGTTTCCAGTACATGTCATAGGTTGATTGTTCTGGTACTCAAAGTATAGAAGATGAGATTCCAGCTCAGCCTGTCCATGACAGATTTTCCATTCCATGTGGGGTCTATTATTTCCTGTGGCATCAACATGAGTTGGACCAGCTATAGTGTCTCTTCAGAAACGTACAGGCTATGTAGGGTTAACAAAATTGCCAAAATGGTGTCATATGGGCCAACCTAGTACTGAAACATAGCCTCACCCTCGCACGCCAGGGGTCACTGCAGCTGATTATGACTCTTCACTGGCAGAATGCTCGATATTTGTGTATGAATAATCTTTGGTATGGCTGAATGTAGTCTCGCTTAACCGACTGTCGGTCGGCTGCGGAACTACGCCGAGAAGACAGTTGAGGGGCTTAAATGTGCTGCCACCTCACAGAGCCTGGGTAACTGAGGCTAGGCTGAATGCATACCAGAGAAGTCATGATGTGTTCATTTAAAGATATAAGACCTCTGAATAGTCCTGAGGCCTGGATACCATTCTCTATTCGAACTTCATGAGAACATTGTCTTGTTGACATTACAGACAGCTGTTTGGGGAGGGACTCAACTGGGCTGGCTGCTCACTGATCGTACTCCTGGGTCAACAGCGACGCTTCGAAGCCCTCGACTTCTCCTACCACCTGCTCAGGGTGAATAGAGTCGACCAGAAGGACGAGATGTGTAAAGGCATGGTAAGTGAGAGGGGGTAGACAAGGGTGGATTGGGGTGGTATACCATGAAATGTGTCATGGTCATGAGGGTCTGTGTATGTTAGGGTAAATAGAGTTGACCATAAGGATGAGAAAGGTAAACCTTAGAGATTTTAAATGCAATTTTGCTCCGTAATGCCACTGTTACTCTTTCGTAAACAGTGAATAACTTGTCAGTGATCTTACTAACTGTCAACACCATGATGTCCCCTTTCTCCTGTGTGTCACAGAAATAGTATTCTCAGTGATTTTGCTACTTTTATTAATTAAAAAAGGAAAAACACTAAACAACTGATTCTATGTAATGATATATTTTCATTCATCGTCTGTGATATGGACCCCAAGCTTTCAATTAAATTCACTTTCAAATTAAACTCATGATCATATCTAAAATATGTAAAAGGTTGTCAAAGAATACAAATTTAATGCAACAATGAAAACATGGTTGTCTGCCAACTGTCAGGTGCGTGAACCTGTTTCAGCCCCTCAAGAAGATGGTTGACCGCATCCGTAAGTTCCAGATCCTCAACAACCAGATCTTTGCTGTTCTCAACAAGTACCTCAAGTCCAGCGACGCTGACAACCTCCCTGTGGAACACGTCCGGTGCTTCCAGCCTCCCATACACCAACTCTTTACGACCAGTGACTGCTGATAGTGCTGCCACATAGTGGTCACATGGTAAACATAGATTCTTGGCTCGAAAATGACATGTTGGGCAGTGTTTTGGTGCCTACAATAGTGCTGCGACCGTTCAGTGAATACGAACAAAATTGCGATAGTGGAACAGTTGTTTCAAGTTTAGTCATTCACGCAAAGATGACTGGCAGTTATGTTAGTAAATTCAGAAAATATACATGTTTTGTTTATGTTCAAAGTCGCACCCACATTCACCAATATGTGGTGTGGTGTGGTGTGCCATTTTTGAGCAACACTAAAAGGTTTCTAAAACCACACCAATTCATCTGATGTCAAATAATTCCCTGTTTTATATAAACAGCTGTGTTGACATGCATTAATGTGTGTTCCCTCTGATAGGTGGCACTACTGTATTGAGTTACTCCCCCTTGTTACTTGGTAAAGACCAAACCACCATCTACCCAGATGTAGTGCTTCACATTTTTTGGTGACTTAGAGTTTTTATGTGGTCTTCCATAACATAGTAACAAAGTAACAAGAAACACGATCAACTTGACTGTCAGGTTATTACGGTGTCCTTTTGTCACACTCACCCCAAGTATGTGAAATGGTTGAGCGTAAACATGTCTGACAGTCACCATGTTTATATATGTGCAGTTATCATGGGATACTCCAGGATTTGTTGAGCATCAGCTGTAAAGAGATAGTAACTGTCAGCTGACCTCTCCACCATGTGACTTGTTTCCCAGCAACAGTGTGTGTTAAGCCATCCAAAATGGATGCCAATTTTGTAGAAGTTCTGGTTCAAAACTCATTAGATAGCAAGAAAATGAGAAAACATCAGCATAAAGGATCTGACATTTGCAGTCTTTTCTTGCGTAAACTTGACATTTCTGTCTCTAGATTTAGTTGTCTTGCAGTAAGCCCAACAAAACATGTTTAAATGTAAGCAAGAATTTGAAGATTGTGTATATATTGCTATATGCGTATGTCACAAATATAATTACATGTACGACCTCCAACAAGTTTTGTCATAGCAACTTTGGCTATCTATATACGCATTACACTAGCAAGGTAACATGACAGCTGCTAGACTAATCTTTCACACATCCACTTTGCCTGCAAAAAATGTTGCACTATGGTTGTTTTGTCGCAGATGAGCCTTTCAGGGCTAGAATTTCAATGCAGTACAATATACGGATTCGTGTATGCAGTAGCCATTGTGAAAGCTTCACAAACCTTGCTGCCAGGCAACAGATGAGGATGGAGAAAGAACTAAATGAAACTGGCAGTTCCGAACTGGCTAATCAACTTAAGCATGCATGAGGTGTAGATAAGTGAATGATCACGATGTGTCGTCAGATATGGTCTGCAAAGCTGTGTCTGATGAGTGGAGGTGCTTTAGTGTAGATTCTGTAGAAATAGGTATGATGATATATTCCCTCATTGCAAAGAGCACGAGTAGACATACAATGTTACTGTACTGTTGTCTAGAACTCTTGACAGTCGAAGCAAAATGTTGGGAACCCACTTTGTGAGGATTTATATTCATCAGCCACGTTATAATGAAGGATTTTATACGTCTGTTGTGGAGTATTAAGATAGATTAGTTAGAATCAAATATTAACTATTATGTACCTATGCTATGTCTGTTAGGACTTGTCTGTGAGGTTTTTTGATAAGATGTGTACTTTCTCGTTCATGCAGTTCTTTTTGTTGTACAGATACATGACAGGCTAACATTGAGAATGAAAAAGAGTATTTACTGTTTCTAAACTGGAGCACTGTGACTTCGGACAAGAGATATATGTATATGCTCAGTGAAAAAATGTTTACCATATTGAATTATATTGCAGATGTTTTCTTATACGGATCCAATGCATGTGAGACATCAACGTTATATTCGTCTTAGCCAGTGTAGCATATACTCTGTGTTTATATGTTATTTAAGGATTTATTTAGGCAGTACCAGAACTAGTCGACGACAACTGTTTATTGTGTTCATATATAATAAGAGCTTAGACAGTTAACCCTCTAGACGTCAGCCGGTTTTTGAAACAACATAATGTACCCACTTGTTTGGCCCTAATAATATGAAAATGTGACTCCAAACATTGTTTCTAGTGTTTATAAAAGAAACAGTCCACTAGATGGCACCACTGCATATACAGCATTAATAAGCTGCTTTCGCTTTGGCCTGAATTGAAGTGTTGTTCTACGGGTATATTTTGGCCGACTTTAAGTCTAAAGGGTTAACGTCAAGTAGGCAAGCGTCAATCATGATATGTGTGATTGAGAATTTACAGGGTTGGTTTAGACAATGTCTGTCACACCAAACTGTCTCAAGATGAGAAACAATGTTGTGTCATCTGCTTGCTGTTGCTACATGCAGAAATATTAAGTTAAATCACAGACGTGTGTGTCTGTCTGTAAACGTGTGTATGTATAGTTGTGTACATTTGTGTACATGTATGTACATAAGTGTGTATACCCGGATTACAGAGCCATATAGCCTGGATTTATTTTTAAATTTGTTTCTGTGCTTCGTTCTTAGAGCATAAATGAAACTGTGGCTATGATGTTTTTTACATTTCAGTTCTGAAATTTTGCCTGGTCAGAAATGTCACTGCGATTGGCGTTCACATTTTGCCCCTGGAACTTTTTGTGTGTGTGTGTGTGTGTGTCTGTGTGAGTGTGTGAGTGTGTGAGTGTGTGAGTGTGTGTGTGTGAGTGTGTGTGTGTCTGTGTGTGTGTGAGAGTGTGTGTGTGTACATACCCTCTATGTACATACAAGTTTATTCTTCCATTTCTATGTATGCATCTGTGTATGTCTGGCACGTATTATAGGACGTGTTATATTAAATCAAGAATAAATATGCTTTTTTCAGCTATAGAATCAAGTTACTTAAGGCATGCAACTAGGACCCAGATAACTAGTAGTGTATAAGTTAAGTCATAAGTACATTAAGGCAGAATTTAGTCAACCCAAGATCACATTCGATTTGGCTGCACATTTAAAAAACGTCTGAATTGAGTTAACGAACCCGATTCATTGATGATCAGATTTCTAGTATGTAAATAGTATTAGTGCATAACATTGTAACAAAATTGAAAGAATATACTTTGATCATCAGGCAAGATATTGGCAATATGTGAATAGCGCATACATTGTATGTGCTGAGTTTTGTCCTGAATTGTGATGGGATGCAGTTAAAACAGCGTAATAGTTTTTCTGATGGTTTCATCAAAACTAAATAAAATCTGTACAAAACAAGCTGACATGCTGTTGTGGACATGAAATTGATACATTTTTATTTCACACAAAAATGAAATGAGGCATGTGAAAGAAATAGGTCTCTGCAAAATGTCTTTGCAGTGTGTGCCTCAGGTGTAAAGTGTTGATCAATAGTAGACTGTACCAAATGTACGTGGCTCCTTGTGTGTTGTGTAGAAAATAAACAAGGGATGTTATATAGAATCATCTTGTTGTGGTGTGTTTTCTCAGTTGTCATGACGATATATACATGAATAAATTTTGCCTTCCAGTACCTTTGAAGTGTTATGGTTCCCACAAACAAGTGGGAGGTAGTTCTCTTGATTTAGTTAACTGCCTGCTATGCTAATGATTATTATACCACCAATGATTGAGTGCAGGTAACATAAAAGACAATCCTGTTAACACGGCCATATAATTGCTTTAGAAACTGTGGCTTGAATACTGCAATATTTGTAATTAAAATTCCACCGGACCCCGGGCAACAAATCAAAGACCGAGCCAAAGATAGGAAGCAAAGAAATTACTTGTGGTATGACCCCTTATCAGTGACACAGTATATGGAACCTCTGTCGCCGCCTGGCGCATACATTAGAACTTCCCGTACAACTAACAAAGAAAGTAATGTGAACGCCATGACTATTGCCAAAGCTGCTCTGGCAATAAGCGCGAAAAAATTCTTATTGCCAGAGCAGCTCTGGCAATAAGGGCAGACACAATTCTTATGGTGGTGTGCATGCGCGTCTGGTTGGCGATATTTTTAGCGACCACTTGTCGACATAATAATTATTTCAGATACATATGACGCAGTGGTATCGTTTTTTGACTGATTTAGGTGACCATGGCAGGGAAATTGCGATAATATCGATCCGCAGAGCTGCTCTGGCAATAAGGGCGGAAAAATTCTTATTGCCAGAGCAGAAATCCGCAGAGCAGCTCTGGTAATAAGGGCGGACAAATTTCGTATTGACAGAGTAGAAATGGATTGATGGTAAATTGCATGTGCGTCCAGTTGGCGATATTTGTAACGAATACTTGTCGACATAGTAATTATTTCAGATATGATGATGCCCTGGTATCATTTTTTGACTGATTTAGGCGACCGTGACGGGGAAATTGTGAACACACACACACACACACACTTTAAAAAATCATTATATATATTATATATATATATATATATATATATATATATATATATATATATATATATATATATATATATATATATATATATATATATATATATATTATATATATAAAAACTTCGTGTTTGTGTTTATATATATGTATGTATATATATATAATAGTATTATTAATACAAAGTACTTTAAATATGAGGAGGACACAAAAAGTGCAAACACTTGCAAGCACGGCGTAATAACGGGTCGTAATGGCACAAGTGATCTGAGCATATTTTACCCGTTCTAATGGCGGCAAAGTCAGTCGGCTCAACTTGCAACGAGGTAACCAAGAAGACGTTTGGAGACGCTATGGCTCGACATTGGCACTGGCCCGATGCCTGTTTTAAAGCTGTCGGGCCAGTTCGGGCCACCGGTTTTTAAATTCTACTGGCCCGGTGGGCCAGTGGTTTCAATCCCCTACTGACCGCTGTCGACGTTTCCGTAACCCGCCTTCACAGAAACACAGAACTACCTTAATAACATTAGTCTATTTTTTAACGTTCGTTTTGTTACATTTTATCTATAACTTATTGCATAACTGTGTCTAAAATGTTGTCATACGTACACGACGTCCGTGCACTGTGAAAGTCATATTTTGTAAACGCCCGCACGCGAATGGCGGGAATCGCTCATTATTCACCAAATCAGCGATCGTGTTACGCGTTGGCTATGGGTGGTAGGCGATGTCGTTGTTGTCTGCGTGAATGATAAAACGCTAGTCCACATTCCGTAATGGAAAGACATCTACGCAATTTGTTATACAGTCAAACGTTTAACAGTGTTGTAAAAGACCATTCCCCCAGCGGATGATTTTGTAATACAATCTTGGAAGAAAGAGGGCAAGTGTTTTGGACAGCGTTCACACTGACTGTCACTCGGCCTCGCACACCGACGCGATGTTTACAGACTTAGGCTAGCCTGTCATTAAATGGGGCACGGGTTATCTGCGTTCGAATGCTAATTTACCATGGTATCACGTATGCCTGATTCTGCAGTAACAGTTTTCAGGCACAACCCAAACTAAGAAATGTTTTTCATGACAGACAGCTATACTATAGCTTCAAACCCCAACCCCCTGTATACCTGTCAAACAGTCAAAGACAAATCATGAATTCGACTTCGCCGACTTTGCTTTAGTCTCATTGCAATTATGCAAAACGAACTATTAATAGAAAACGTCAATGAGTAAATCAATTGTTAATATTAAATATGAAAAAAAGTTTGTTTTTATAATGTAATATTGTACTTTTTACTTGTTTGTGTTATATTATTTTTCGAATTTAAACTGGCATTATTATGTGATATGTAGAAGAGACACAACACTGACAGAAGACATTGACTAGTCATTAAGGTTGATATTTAATTTCTCGAAATATGTAGTAATCCATGTAATAATCTATAAATAAATGTGCTAAAATTGTATAGTTTGAAAGTTGCCTCAGATTTTATATTAGCAAACTGAGACCACGACTAAAAGATTTCATTTAACGTCGAGTTTTCTCTTTATTGTTGCAATCTGAAAAAAATTACATTTAAAAACACATGCAACATAGAGCTTCAGAAAGTCTTCATGATGTCACTCCTGTCGAAACTTGGTCTTCTAAAGCGATGGGCACCTCGGTAGCAGCATATTTTCTTTACAATATTCGGGCCAGTAAGTTTTTGGGGGGCCAGTAACTTTTCAAATCTACTGGCCCCCCGGGCCAGTGGATACAAAAGCTTAATGTCAAGGTCTGGACGCTGACCCTCACTCCAAGTACCGCTCGTCGCTGTCAGCACGCTATGCAAGTGCGGAAATGTCATACAATTTCAGCGAACAGAAGACATTTTCTACATGGTGAAAACTGTGGACTTGGATGGCGAAGGCAGAAAAGGTGGGCTATCCTGCATACAGCTGGACGCACCCACACAGCGAGCAGATGTAAGACCATTTTCCAAACATAGATTGCCATAGTTAGTTCAGATGTAAAACTACATTTGCAACAGTTTTCATGCTTACATAGAATAAGTGAAAAACACACCAACTAAAAATCGTGCATATTAAATATAACAAAGGCATAAATGTAAAGGTCTTCCCAAATACATTTTCAGCTGAACATGGTCAATAGCAATGTTTTTCTCTAAGCTAGGATCTGCATGTAATTGATACAGCTTTTATAACGAATGGTAAAACTATGTGTGCATTATTCAGTTATACATTACCCAAGAATGCTTGTGAATAGTATTTATGTTGAGTTACCACAATGAATGCAGGTTTTCGGAAACTGTATAACACTGTAAATCATTGTAAGATGTACACAATAAGTTATTTTAATGTACTCATATTTTTGCACATCAGATATATGAACCTTGTCAAGTTGGATAGAGCTAAGTTCCATTCAGAGTGATTTGTGTGTATACTCATTACACTGTATTCCCAGTCAGTGCAGTTAAGTTTGTTACCAGAAAGACAATACTGTAGTGTGCTTTTTATTTAAAACAGTTACAGTGTATTGACAAATGTGTTATTTTCAGTAAGCTTTATTATAAAATTCACACACACAGCATAAATTGTTTGTTATATCAGTCAGGGCTATGTCCAGATGCGTTATTGTATGTTAATATTTTGAAATTATTCTACACTGTAATTGATTATTTCATTAATTTGAAGAATGATAATCAGTTAGTTTTCTAACATGACATACTTTATGTAAACTGTGTTTTATATAAATGAAAATTGTAAACCATATGCATTATTACACACGTTAGCTAATGTTTAAAACCAACTTGATATGAGATCCAATGTGCTGTCTATATTCTGGTGGGTTATCGTTATTCTGTTGGGCTATCTTTCTTCTGGTGGGCTATTTGTTCTGGTGGGCTATCTTTATTCTCTTGCTCTCTCTTTCTCTTGCTCTTTCTCTTGCTCTCTCTTTCTCTCGCTCTGCCTTTATGGGAATCACCACGTCTTCTCCACCAATCACGTCTCTCGCTCCCGCCTTATCCAGTTCCTGTCTTGTAGCCAACCAAACATGACATGCCTTGATATCGCCACTGCAGTCCTCTAGGCTGACATCAAGGAGAGTTATTACTGTTGCACTTAACTTGATGACAGGCCGTTTATAAAGAAAGCATTAATATTCCTGCATATTATACATTGATACATACACAAACTTGACTATAGTTCGATGCATTTCAGAGATGTCACAAAAGCAGCTGAATTTAATAGAATCAAAATGTAATGTTTGCATAAGGAACACCAGCAGGGTGTGAACCTGCCACACATATTACTAAATCAATATTACCCTAAACTGTCCATGTGAACAAAATGGTTAGACAAATAACTGACAATGCTTTTACATTACAACACAGTATTCTAATTGCAATCGGTCACAACTGTATTTTATATTATTATAATTTTTTTATTTATATCATCTGACAGAAATACATAATTATTAAAAATCTAAACAAAATGCACAACTTCACTTTTCTGGATAACACAGCTAGCTTTGTTTTGAACTCTTCTTGTGTGGAAACATCATCCGTCACCATGGCCGTCTAACACCCTATTTGAACGATTGTTTCTACCTGAAAAAGTTGTTTCCCAGAAGCATGAATTCTTAATGGTGGTTATTACAACAGAACATGTTGCATTGCCTAACAATATCCAGCATGTTCTCTAGTTGATTATCCTCCGTATGTCTAATGGCATCCCAAATATGAATAGGGTATGTGTCATTTAATACACATTAGGTTTAATGTGAGGTGTGTCTCTAAAATATTATAACATTGCTTTATTGACTAATACAATGTAACTTTATAATAGGACTGGCGTAGAATTGTTCAAATTAGTGTCTTCGCAAGAGTGACACTGTTGGTGGCACTCCAGTCAAGTGACTGACCAGTCACATATGTAACAATTCTTATTTACTCTGCTCATTTCTCCTATTCAAGGTATCTGTTTGTGGCCATATTCTCCTGGTCTATCCCATTTCCTTTGTTTCTTTTTCAGTGTCTGTGCCAGGTGGCATCTCTTACCTTGTGTTTCCATGCTTAACAGATGAGCGCTACATGAGAAAAATATAATAGTTATTAAAATATAATGAACAAAAGCAAAATCATTAAAATCCATCAATATATATATTACACAATAGATGTATTTTAAAGACTACATGTCCTCCAAGATTTAAAGGGAATAACAACAAGGCATTACATACATTTTTTGTTGCATATACATGAAGTATACTATTATGTGTAACAACTGGGTGTTTAAAAATACATAACATATCTGTATGTTTTAAATGTTATATTAAAGACGCCTTGCCCGCAGATCCCGCGGAATTTTCAGATATAATGAGTTTACCAGCTATGACGTCACATCCCAGCATCCGTAAAAGCGCTGCAAAAATATGCATATTTCAAAAAGCCCACTGGCATTGCATAAATTGTGGAATTTCTAATTGTTTTTGCATATAAGCATTAGGTGTTTTTATTCCCTTTATGCAATGCCAGTGGGCTTTTTGAAATATGCATATTTTTGCCGCTAAATCTTTTTAAATGGTCCATAGAAGTCAAATAAATCGTCAAACCTTAGTAGCCAGAGAATGGTCATGCACGAAACTGCAATTCTAGACCCTACTACATTGAATGTGTGGCAAATGTGAATTACAGTATATTGCCCCAAATACTTAGGTGCCTAAATGGAATCGTTAACTATTGTCATGCCATACACGTTATTGAGATAAATAAACGTTATTTTACAACACAGGAAACTCAAAGCAAACAAATGCAATTAGGAAAACTTTTTTGTACCCGCAAATGTATAGACTACTGGAAGCTACCTACACACTGACATCTACAACTTTGCAGCTGTCATGTAGCTGCGGCCATTTAGGCCAGTTTAATACATATTTAGAGGAGTTGATTTCGTTCGGCCATTACCATTGTCTTGCAATGAGGATGATGACGATGCAACACCAACATCCAAAGGCGTAGCCGGGATCATGCATTACAGGGGGCCATCCGATAACTAAGCAAACTTTGTATTATATATATATATATATATATATATATATATATATATATATATAATGACACATCGACGACATGCGACTGACCATAGTCAGTCATTGTCATCATTCCCCGACTGATGGACGAACAAGTTAGCCATATATTTACAGTATATATATATATATATATTATATATATATGGCTAACTGCTCATATCTCTCCTATTCTATTCCTCCAAACCCACGCCACTCCCTACTCATACCTCTCCATTTCTACTCCTCCAAACCCAAGCCACTCCCTAATCATACCTCTCCCTTTCTACTCCTCCAAACCCACGCCGCTCCCCACTCATACCTCTCCCTTTCTACTCCTCCAAACCCACGCCACTCCACTCCACTCATACCTCTCTCTTTCTACTCCTCCAAAACCAAGCCACTCCCTGCTCATACCTCTCCCTTTCTACTCCTCCAAACACTCGCCACCCCCTGCTCATACCTCTCCCTTTCTACTCCTCCAAACCCTCGCCCTCCCTCTCACTCCCCCCTTTCTATCCTCAAACCCACGCCACCCCCACTCATACCTTCCCTTTCTACTCCTCCAAACCCACACCACTCCCTGCCCATACCTCCCCCTTTCTACTCCTCCAAACCCACACCACTCCATGCTCATACCTCCCCCTTTCTACTCCTCCAAAACCCACGCCACTCCCTACTCATACCTCTCCTTTTCTACTCCTCCAAACCCAAGCCACTCCCTAATCATACCTCTCCCTTTCTACTCCTCCAAACCCACGCCGCTCCCCACTCATACCTCTCCCTTTCTACTCCTCCAAACCCACGCCACTCCACTCCACTCATACCTCTCTCTTTCTACTCCTCCAAAACCAAGCCACTCCCTGCTCATACCTCTCCCTTTCTACTCCTCCAAACACTCGCCACCCCCTGCTCATACCTCTCCCTTTCTACTCCTCCAAACCCTCGCCACTCCCTGCTCATACCCCCCCCCTTTCTACTCCTCCAAACCCACGCCACCCCCACTCATACCTGTCCCTTTCTACTCCTCCAAACCCACACCACTCCCTGCCCATACCTCCCCCTTTCTACTCCTCCAAACCCACACCACTCCATGCTCATACCTCCCCCTTTCTACTCCTCCAAAACCCATCACTCTCCCTGCTCATACGTCTCCCTTTCTACTCCTCCAAACCCACACCACTCCCTGCTCATACGTCTCCCTTTCTACTCCTCCAAACCCACACCACTCCCTGCTCATACATCTCCCTTTCTACTCCTCCAAACCCACACCACTCCCTGCTCATACCTCTCCCTTTCTACTCCTCCAAACCCACACCACTCCCTGCTCATACGTCTCCCTTTCTACTCCTCCAAACCCACACCACTCCCTGCTCATACGTCTCCCTTTCTACTCCTCCAAACCCACGCCACTCCCTGCTCATACGTCTCCCTTTCTACTCCTCCAAACCCACACCACTCCCTGCTCATACGTCTCCCTTTCTACTCCTCCAAACCCATGCCTCTCCCTCCTCTACTCCTCCAGCGCTTCTTGTATGCCGCGTATGTGTTCTACTGCATTGGTCGTAACAGACTATATATCGCCTACAGCTGTATCCGACACCCATATCCATCACTAGCTCTCCTGGTTCTTTCGTTTTCTCACATGCAGCTTTCATTATTAAGACACTTCGTCTCTAGTGAAAACCTTCGCTATCAGCGTCATGTCATACTTTGAAAATGTGGTGCTTTGATACTTCCCAAATAATGTTTGCTTTGGATATTTGTTCCTGCTGTTGTCGTACACAATAGTGTACAACCATCTCTGATGAATCAGTTCTCTGTGTATGTGTCGTATCTTAAATATGCGCAACATTTGTGTTTGGTGCGTGTTGAAGTGGAATGTCAGCTCGCAATCATTCTAGTTCTATGTGAATATTTCATTCGGCAATCACCGATAGCCGTGTAGTTGGGCTAGAATAATGTCATCACTCATTGAAGGTGTACAAATAAAGTAACACAACACGGTAGAATATCATTAATGATTATATAATGTACATTATGAAATGTAAATAATGTAAATAATGCATATGTATATATATATATATATATATATATATATATATATATATATATATATATATATATATATATATATATATCAAACACAGTTCACAGATCTGGGCGGGCAGTACGGCCCAGCTGGTAGTGTACGTAGGTATCTGAGCCACCGAACAACGAGCCGGTGGCTCCGCCATAGCTGCACCCGCCCAGATCTGATGCCGTGGGTCGGGCCATTCGATCACGTGTCACTTGTGTGAAAACGTCTGTTTCGGCACACGTCTCTCCCGAGACCTAAATAAAACGCGTAAGTGAATGCGGACCGCACGACTGATGTTTGTGCGCGAGTCGTAACGTTAAATATAGAGGTGGCCGGTGGCAACGGTAGTTCGGCTGACGACACCCATGATGGCGATGGGGATGGCGATGGCGATGACACCGGAGCGGGGAGCGTAACCGATGTTTTTCTGTGTCGTATCACGAATGCGACGCATAACAGGAAAAGGAAGGTTGCTATCTCAGCCACCTCTCGTACATGTGATGACGTTGGTACATCTGTAAGGTAAATAACGACATTGGTAGTGTGTAGGTCCTCCAATCACACGTGCATGCATAAATGCTTCGAAATTCAATGCTCAAGAAATAACTACGTCTATCCCATACAAACATTGTCACTTTGCTTACAGTTATGACCCCAGTATCGTACTTGACAATTTTAAACTGTTTGTCCTCTCTTTGTTGTAGAAAGTATTGCTGCTTTCTTTGCCAAAACATTACCTTAACTAAAATGTCGCGAGTGTGTATTTCGACAAACAAACATGAAGCATAGGACTATAGTGTTGCAATTAGTCATATTATATACAATTTGACATTACATTTGATCGCTATTACATCGACTGGCATTATTTTTGTAATTTGGTGTGACCACGAACTAATGATAGATAATTGCGCGGTCAGAATGATCATACACAATGGTGTACGTGTTCGTCCTAAAACGGACAGCTTTCACAATTAAACCCTCGACTGAAAACAATGATTTACTATCAATAATGATAAACAACAGTATGATTAGACTGCGGATCATTCACAAACACGGGAGATCTGAACACATTAAGTCGTAGCAGCGTATCACTTACCGGTTGTTATCGCTGTACCCGTGGTCGGCGGGATGTTTTGCCGATGTCTGACAGGTAAGTCGCCTGTCGCGATGCCCACGTTGTGACGGCTACGCGACGGCCTCGCTGTCACTTTGGGGAGAAAGGCGTATGGTGCGTGGAACACAACGCCACGAATATCAAAGGTTGGTCGGACGGAGCGGCGAGCGACACCGCGCGAAGCTCCTGCAAAATGTTGGTCCGTTATTTAATAATAATAATAAGGAAGTAACTTCCATGACACCAATGTCATAAGAATCTGAGTTTAGTGGCGCAACACAATGAATTTAGTACCCTCCTAGACCTAGTCAAGACTTATCAAGTAGAAGAGTATGTGAAGATAATCTACAGCGTATCACTGACTTATTGAAGTTATTCAAGTGAGTGAAAGGTCATCTGCGGTCCCTATCAGAATAGTTCGTATCAGAAGACTTTCAGAACATCCCACTTAAAGTGTCATATGATCTGTCACATGAACACAACGTCTACAACATGCCGATGCAGACACACAACTCGTTGTCGTATTGACGTGCGCTTACGCCAGTACATCAACAAAAAATTCAAAATTGTCATATAATCATTTAAACACTTTCGTGTGATAGTGTATGCTATGTAGTTTACAACATTTTTGATTTTTTTCAATAGCTTTATTATTAACAAAGTTATTCGAAATGTTAGAGTCAGAAAAACAGGCCATTGTGTCCACTGTTTTCATATCCATTTTCTGTGACCTGAAATTTGTGCTGCCGCCAAGTGGCAGACAATGATACCAAAAGATATGACATTTCTTTTTTTAAGTTGACCTTGACGTAATTGTATTGGCCAGAATATTGTTCTAATAAGGTATTTATGTAACATCAAATATTAATAACCAAGTATTGACCCCCATATCACGTGACCTTGACATGACCTTGGCGTCACATAGATAACCGACATGCTGGCAGGTGATCTATATTGAGAGATGACCTAATTATATTAAGTGCAATTCATGAACTGAATAGTTTGTAATTCCACATACATGTTGAAATGGATCATTTATGTTCATAGTCAAAATAATGGCATATCGATCAGAGTGTGAACCATCAATGACATTTCTTTTTAAAGTTGACCTTGACGTAATTGTATTTGTCAGAATATTGTTATTGTGAATAATTTCAGTGCTAAAATTAATCATAACTAATCAATGAATGTGGGCAATTGTATTGTGACCTTGACGATCTAGTTAATTGACCTAGAATGACCATTAATCTATTTATTTTTTGCAAATATCCTATTTAATTTATGAAGTGCGACACATTGATTGTAACATGTTTTGAATTACTGAAGTAGAAAATGGGTACATGTTTACCAACAAAATTGTGTATTAACTTTTAACCTTGACCTAATTGCCAGTATTTAATGTCCAGTGTAATATTTCTTTAACTTTATATACGGTATCACGGTACAAAGTAAACCCAATAATACTGCGATCAACTTTGTTTTGTACAATGTCTCGCATTTTAATATGAAATAATATTCTATATTGTTCACAGTATGCAGCCGACATGTATACATGGGAAACGAGTGAAATAGAAGTACAACAACCAATCAGCTTCATTGCATGTAATGACAACTGACTGTAAAAATGTAACGTATTGCTGACTCAATGTTTATAATATTTAAGTTCCGTGGCAATCAGTGCCAAGTGAAGTGTATCGATGTTCATAAGCCACACCAGGTACCAACTACACCACCAGGTTTAAATTTGTATCATTGTTCAAAGCACTGATATATCCACATGCCAATGTTCACAAGACACTACAGACTCATTGCATATATTGTCAATCCAGTGTCATAAATCCAAGCGCAGTGTATATAATATATGTTGTTATTCCAGTGTTGAAAATCCAAGCATGTTGTGTGTCAATGTTCACATTCACACGTTTTTCTTTCGTCGATTGCATTTTCTGGAAAAAAATAAATATACAGATTAGATTTGTCTTACTATGTCATACATTTTAGTAGTGCAGTTTTACCACACTGTCCTTGGTGTACACAACACTGATTTTGCATCAGTGTCATGATTCACGACAGAAACCAACATGGAGGTGACAGTGTGAATCTTCTGTCTCTGTAAGTGGGTATGCGACAATGTTTGTATGAGTTTGCATTTGAATGTATCAACAATAAAAATATCAACAATAAATATAATTTATATATTATTTGCTTTCAGATGCCTGCCCAGGCATCGTCGAGTATCTATCTATCTATCTATCTATCTATCTATCTATCTATCTATCTATCTATCTATCTATCTATCTATCTATCTATCTATCTATCTATCTATCTATCTATCTATCTATCTATCTATAATATATATATATAATATATATATATATATATATATATATATATATATATATATATATATGTAATGTTTATTCTTATACATAATAGCTCTGAATAGCAAAATATAAATAATATATTATTTGCTCACAGATGCCTGTCACAGAAGCTCGCTGGTCCAGGCATCTTCGAGCATATATATTATCTATACCTAACTACATAATTATATTACAAAGTTCTATGTCTAAAGAAAAATCAATTACAGGAGCAGAGACAAATCTCCCGTGGTAATTAATTACAACATTGTGGCATTGTCTTTAAAAAACGTTAATTGTATATAAATGTACAACAATTTCAACACAACAGAAATGAAGGCAACACCACAATAACAATATCTAATGTTGTACATTATCGAAAAGTAGTGATGGCGGTGAATTTAATGTTAAACAATTTATTATCAATAATAAAAAGAACCAGCCCAGGTCCAGTCAAAACATACCACGGTCATAAAGCTTTCAAAGTGTGAATTAATATTTTCACCTATTTTGAAAACTAGAAATAATTTATGTCATTCAACAATTATACATTCACAATTATTTATTTACCAAAAATACACCAGGATTGAAGCGCAACGAGTTTTGATTGTGCGGATTTAGAATTGTATGAAATGGCGTGACCTATATTCCTATATTAACTACGCCACGCTTGCAGGACATACGAATCGAACACACGAATATTGGACCGCTTCAGTCTACTCTCACATTTACAGACCCAGAAGAACAGCTATAAATCAATTATGACATATGTTTAAAGATTTTTTAAAACTTCAATGCATATATTTTGTACTCCATGTAAAATCATTTTAACACAGCGCGCGCCCCGTCGAACATCATTATGCAACGTGGCGTACGTGCCGCGAGCACCGTGCGCACCACCGCGCGCACCGCTAACAAAGTTAATTTTTCAATTTTAAACGCCAAAATGCGTGCGCCATGCCTATTTGTAACGCGCTCGGGCGTTCTTGCACGCAGGTCCACATAGATAACATGAATACCATTTTAACGTAGATATACATATAAATCTCTGCGTGAAGTAGAAAAGTTCTACTCGCAATATTAATAGTACTTTTAAACGATTTTTCACAACGTAAAATTAAACGTCCACTCACCTAGGTTGTAGTCGTCGGAAAAAACCCGGGAATTTCGCTATGACGTAGTTCAATCTTTCATTGGTTCACGTGATCATCAAAATAGGTCGAACAATCATTTGCATAATGCTGGCAAACATTCTTGGGGAATCCCCGTTTTCGGCGTCACTACAGCAATGGCGGTGTGGTGGTCCCAGATTCGACCAGTCCAGGATTCGTACGAATCTGGGACCGCGACAGTAGCGGTCCCAGATTCGTACCGAGCCAGGATTCGCCTTTGTTACTAACGTAGTTTCCGTTAGTAATACATCAAGTATTGAAATTATATTGTTATCGCCCACATATTAAATAAAAATGGATTAACTTATGTGATCATTTGCACTCATTCGAACGTGTTGTGTTATTTAGTCGAATCTCGGCCCGGGCATGACGTATGCCGTTGCCACTACGTCAGAGCGCGTCAGAACAGATAAAAGCGATCATTGCGCATGCGCGCGCATGCGCGATATGCGTTTAGACGAATCCTGGACTGGTCGAATCTGGGACCACCACAGCGGCCCAGACCGGCCTCAGATTTTGGACCAGATTCATAGGACAAATCTACCATTGTGCCCCTATCGGAATGCAATGTACCGTAACTTACGGTCTCAACCTCATTTTTCAATCACGCGCCACCGGAAGCGTTTAATTAAACGTATTAATACGTAAAACGTTATAATCATAAAAGACGGCGGTGTCCGGCAGGTGCGAACTGGGTATATACAGTGCTAATATAAATTTATTATCGGAGAAATGTTTGTGTCAGCTAAAAAGGCACGAATTTATGTGGGCCAAATTCAGTTTTCATTCAGAATAATACCATCGACACTTTTTTCAATAGAAAACGATCGGGTCAGAGTACAGAGCATTTGATTGATTAGAGTATCACATTTCAGATCACGTAATTCCTGAGCATATTTGTGAATTTGTCAAAGGCTCTACAAACAATAAATTACGGTTATCGCTTAATCCGACGGAGCGTCAATAGACATAGCTCTACATACTGTTCAGCACAAAACCTTCCAGAGACTTCGACACCGTCATCGATTTAGCAATGTGTATTTATCGGTATCGATGCATGTACAAAATAACACAAGCATAGTGACACTATAAGTACCTCGTGAAGGTGCCCCAGGCGCCGCTGATGCTATGAGCAACAAACAAAGCCACTCCATTCTCTTACAGATTCGGACAATCAATTCTCGGATATAAAAAAATGCTTCCAGCGTAGCTAAAGAAATACAGCGTCTGACGTGTGACACGTCTATTCGTGAATTCTGATAGCCCGCAGCGACGCCTATCGAGTCGATTGGAACCTTCTTCTCATGAGTTCCGTTTAGTTGTCAAACTTGGCGTCGTCTCCGATTACGTTTTTGATTCCAAACATTGTACACGTAATATTTGTGTTTTGACCATCAAAATGTTAACCAATGTACCGCGGTGGTGAATGTACGTTATATTTAAATCGATCGGTTGTGTTTCTGTAATTAAATGATGCATGTGGATGTCAACGATTGGGTATAACGGTATATATTGCATATAGCAATAATCCGTTGTATTAACGTTTAAGTTACGAAATCCAATAGATTCCAAGCTCAACAGATTCATAGCTGTATGCTTACACCATTTGGACCTCCACCTACAACCCTCAGTATCCAATAACTAACTTTCATATACACGTACGTGGAAACCAACTAGATCCATTCAATAAGGCTTCAGCAGAAACTTCCAAGTGCAATTATAATTAATAAACACCCATAATCTGGCTGATTTTATCTGGGATGCCGAGTTTCATACAAATTCAAGAGAGGTGGTAGGCGAATTGTTAAAGTTTTATTTTTGTTTTTAACAGTTATTGGTAACAGTTATATAATAGTGTAGTGGCGCAGTGGCTACAACTTCAGACACTCGACTAAGAGGACTTGGTTTGAATTTTGTGCTGCCGTATCAAACCTTGGGCAAGTTTTCTCACTCTACATTGCTCTAGTTCACTTACTATATATGGTGGTGGATATTTGTGTACGAACAGTCTTTGCGGTTTACTCGGTTGGTGCTTCCCAGAGAAGCCGAAATGGTGTTACTTACCTTTTAATAAATACTAATATAGCTAGTTAAAAAGAATGTTAGCTACACACAATTATGCCTAGCTTAGGGGCCCATATATCTTAGCTTCTAAACCATTTTAAGGAGAATTGTACACAATGAACAACCATGGTGATAATGATGATGCTGTGTAAAGTTGTTTTAATAAATCACCAAAATAATAAATACAGCTATATGTTCACTTTTGATTCAACACTTGTAATACTGTAAGAAATGTGCCATCATGAATACTAAGTCATGTCTACACAATTGGGTATCACTCGTCTTCATTAGGTGGCCGTGAAGGGATGTTGCAGGCGTCTCAACTTTCATCTCGGATCCCACCTATTTTGCAGCCAACCTCTAATTTTGTACAACACAAAAACATTAAAACTAACTGAGCACCTGTTGCTGCTAGTATAATTTTAATATTGAGAATTATTTCAGATAATTATTTAAGAGAAGATTACTTTCAATAAATTCAATCACTCACAGTATGTCATTGTATTTCAGTAACAGTTACTCCACAGATAAGATTCAAAGATTCCTTATTTACATCAGTGACTTACCTAACAATATCAACCCCAGTCTGCCTCTTTGCAGATGGCTATGTCTTATATATGACCGTTTGACTCCACCAGGAGTGTTGGCCAGTACTTAAACAAGACAATGCCAGGTAGCATGCACCACGAGATCTTCAAAGATAACTGTGGAATCTTTTTTATCTACAACTCATGCATACTTCAAACAATGACATATGCCGCGGAAACGTGGGCCCTCTCCAGCCAGGCAAAGAACAAGCTAGCAACCGCACAAACATTGAAAGAAGTATGATAAGCATCACATAGATGGATAGAAAAACAAACATCTGGATAAGAGAAAAGGCAAAGACGTTATTGAACAAGTCAGAAGACGGAAGTGGACCTGGGCATTTAGAATTTGATGTTGTTCAACATGTTTCATGATGCGGCTATGAAGTATGTGTTCAAGAAGTTTGGATGGGTGTTTTCTTATCTTTTAATAATTGGCTATTTTTCACAGAAATAACCATATTTTAATTACAGAACCATAACCGATCGACTTTAATATAACGTACATTCACTATCAGTATATATTTGTTGATATTTTGATGGTCAAAACGCAAATATTACGTGTAAAATGTTTGTAATCAAAAACGTAACCAGAGACGAAGCTTAGTTTGACAGCTAACCGGAACTCATGACAAGAGGGTACAATCGAGTCGATAGGCGTCGCTGCGGACTGTCAAAATATCCGAATGACGTCACTACTGCATGCTGGGATTGTTATAAAGCGCCGAACCCCAACCCCCTTTTTTCTGCAGGGCACACCTTTATTTGTTAGACACCTGTATTCTCCCTAACTATAAGTATAATAATGACCTTTTTAGTGATAAATGATACTTTTTAATGGGCAAATAATAGGCAATTTCTTCATAAAATAGCAAACCAAAACGTTCATCGCTTTGATGAAAGAACACATTAAGCTAGAAAAAGGACAGCTTATTAGAAGCAAAGAACTGTAGCAGTTACACAGGGCGGATTATAATACAACATCCTCTAAGTTGTAAAAATTTAAGATGGGGCTAATTGTGTAAAGAATCGTAGGGGAAAGTGTCTATAATTAACGCACCCACTGAACGTCGATGCATTGTACAACCCAACAGACCATGCCAGTAGCAAAACAAACGACATCGGCTGTTTTAGTTTGTAGTTGTGTTTAGCTGGTAACCGATTCACCTTGATATATGTTTTAGTTTCAAAGTTATGATATAAAACATATTTGTGGGTAAATTGTCTTGCAACGAGGAGGATGACCAACAACCAAAGGCGTAGCCGGGATCATGCATTAGAGGGGGCCATCCGATAACTAAGCAAACTTTGTATTATATATATATATATATATATATATATATATATATATATATATATATATATATATATATATATATATGCCTATAACTGTATATCTTTCTCACACATTCTATTCTTTCTACTCTTCCAAACCCACGCCACTCCATGCTCATACCTCTCCCTTTCTACTCCTCCAAACCCATGCCACTTCCTGCTCAAACCTCTCCCTTTCTACTCCTCCAAACCCACGACACTCCCTGCTCATACCTCTCCCTTTCCTTCAATCGTCACAAACCCCCAAGCACGTTTATTTTCTACTACATCTGCAACAACATTTATTACACAATTTATTATGAGTTAACTCGACATAGAACAGTTGCATTTAACTAAAGAAATGTACTGTGGTGCGGAGAGAAACGTTCTCCGATCGAATGGTGCATAGAGACCCAGATAGTATGCAAACGTTACATTAACGTTTGCATTTGGTTAGAACCGTTTGATTTTAGTTACGGTTAAATCTCTAACGTTCCCGAAACGTTAGTTTTCGGTTGTTTTTGTTTGGTTAGAAAGTAAACGTAGATCTACGTTAAATAAACGAGCAAAATAACGCCAAAAAAAACGTTCACATGTAAACGTTAAACCAACGTTTCTGCTAACGTTAAATGACCGTTAGATTAACGTTAGCATGCTGTCTGGGGAACCCCTGAAGGCATGTCTATCAAAAGCGTCGACTCGCCCTCGCGTAGACTAGCCAGTTCGTCTTCCAATGCTTGTTGGCCATGGTAGTCCCTTGTAAACCATCTTTTGTAACCACGTCTACCATTTGAAATGACCAGTATAATGGTATTGACTTTTCTTTGTCATAGTTCATTCTGGTTGGTTTATGCCTAAAAAAATTATGTAGTGTAGAATAACAGGTGTCATGCGTTCTTATAATACATTACACATATTAAGAAAAGCCTACTAAGAGCCTAATGTAGTGATCCTTTGAAAGCTATGTATTTTACTTTTATCATAGTAAAACATTTATAAAATTTTGATGACAAGTTTTCAAATTATAACTACTTTTGTAAACAACGCCTACGTGAGTGAAAAAAATCATGCTGTAATTTAAAACCAGCACGAGCCATCTATCACAAGTATGGACAGAATAGCAGGCTTTAGCAGCTGTCAAAGTTCAGTCATGGACAAAAGACAGATCAGTACAACAGAATCCTGTTGTTTGTTAACTATGGTAGGTGGTTGTACAGTTCCGAGTTCGATGACCCGTCCAGCGTGTTACCACAGCTGTTCGACTCCGTCTAGTCAAAGTTACACACACCGAGCACGTCGTACCCGTCGCCAGATGGCGCTTTCACCATCTACTGCACCCAGCTCAACAGCGCCCTTCTGTGGATGGCCACGTGATCGTTCTTGTGTTCCCGTTGGGCGCCGGGAAGCACGTTTTGACTCACCAGGTAGGTGAGTTAAAACAACAGGTTTTTTTGTTCAATGAGTAACGAGCATGTGTTCACGTGGACAGCCTCTGTTTACACAGTACACGTGACAATGTTTCCAGGTGGTTCTACTTGTGTTTATATTGTAAACGTGGTGAAAACAAGTATTCGTAACTATTTTGCTAAACCTAGACGTAGTTGTTTCGAATTCTGTGTTTACAGTCTGTAATGTGTGATCATGCTCTACGCATTTTATCTCAACGAATTCACCAGAAATATTATAATTTTATTAAAAAAAAATATGGTAGAAATAGTTGTGTACACCACACCCACTTTGAAGAGAAAGTACGTGTCATTTGGTAAATTTAAAATGTAGTTATATTTTAATTATCTGTTGGACGCCAGGTAGCAGCACTTGGTTTTACACGGAGCCCGCCAACATCCAGAGTCCTGTCATAATAAATCAACACCAACAGTGCGTGACGCGTTCAGCATAGCGGGGCTCTAGATAAACACCCCTCTGTCGGGTCGACGATCGAGTTGTAGATTGTTTTGCGCCCAGAAAGTTATCGAACATGTTAAGTAATGGTGTAATTTGCTTTTATTTAAATTGGCAACAATTTTGTGAGTAATTAATATGATTAATAATAATTGTGTCAAACTAATCTATATATCTTGCCGATTCAAAAGTGCTATCCGTGAATTATTATTCATGAACATGACATTATGTTGAGAATGCCTCCATGTAATAATCCATAAATAAATGCATGGACACATATGCACTTACAAAAAGGAGATGAAAGATGTCTGTTAGATACACACTGTATATGTGGCAGTATATATAATTAAGTGGGCCAAAGAGTTTTCCGAACAAAGGGGTGGGAGATGACTTATTATATTACAGAACCTGTCGTGTCTTTTATTTATGTTATTTGTTGACATTCCGTTGACTCAATTCCTAAACAGAAATTGTCGCAGGCGCTGTTCTGCGCCATGGTCTTAACGGGGCAAGTCGCCCGCGATACCCCGCGTTCTGTAGCCTCACTCGGTCGCGGTCGGGTCATCCAGCGAAGTGAGATCATTGGGAGAAACTTTAGTGACAGCAAAAACTGCGTTCACCCGAGTGCGGGGTATCGAGGTCGTGCCGAGTGGAGGCGGATACAGCTCTCAGTCGTTCCCCGGGGATTACGGGAGGAAGGAGCTTGCGTGAAGAACGCTAACTAGCGGTTGCTGGCAGTGCTGCCGAGAGTATAGACTATAGTAGAAGCGTACTGTGAGCTCAGTTGTCGTCTGCCGTCTTGCTCGGTGACACACTTACGACGTTTGCTCCAGGTAAGCCGCTACATTACTCGGAGGTAAGCCGGTGAGTGACAGTTGCAGGCGTGTCACACGAGTCCAGAGACAATCTCCTGTCATTGGCTCAGAGTATGCTGCTATTCATAATGATACTTTCTTACGTTTGCCGTTGAAGGAACATATTGAACAAACGTGGAGAAGTTTAGAGTAGTTCGTCACTTTCTACCCGGAAGTGACAGATACATTTCCAACACGTCTGTTTGAGTCGACCAGTCCTGGTCCACGCCCACTAATGTCGACGGAATATTGCTCGAAGATGCAGGATATGTGTGTCAAACAAGGATATATGTTGACATCAGATTGCATGCCTCACGTTTAATTGAACAAAGTGTTTTACTTAAATGTTATTAATCAACAAATATGTTTTATATGTATTATATATATATATGATATATATATATATATATATATATATATATATATATATTATATTTTATATATATATATATATATATATATATAATATATATATCATTAAATCATTTAAATATATCATGGTATAAATCCTATATTTCTCTGTGTTGTGGGAGGGAAGGGGTGGAATTATATATACAGTGTATATATATATGAATGTATGTCCTGAATTGTGCAGCATCCAGTTTTGTAGTTCGCTCTTTATATTATGCTGTACTGTATTCTCTATGTTTCGGGCTTGACAAAACTGACACAATACCGCATTGTCACAAACTATCGCAATATACACATTTGGGACACGTACTAGTGTCCATGTGATGATGCCACCTATCAAGAGGAACATGTAGGAATGCACATTGACACATACTGTATTGGAACTAGCTGGACAATCATGTTGCATCATTTTCTGGAATCTGGTGGGTATTTCGGGTGATTATATAAATATTGTCGTCCTACACCACCTATTGCTGTAGTGGACACTGGTTGATACAGGGCTTTATGCAGGACCAAATTATTGTCAGTCACACATGTTTTGGTGGACATATGGACGTTAACTGTTAAGCAAATTTACAGACTTTAAAATGTGTATGATGACCTGAAATTGATTACAAACACACATGTGACAACATTTACACTCACTTCTAAGGCATATAACTATAACAATATCTATGATTTTGGAACACCGTTTTTGCTCTTTCATTTTTTATCCATCCACCCATATCTCTCGTCCAGCTGACGGGTGGGCAAGTCTCGATCTGCATAAAGCTATGGTTTGAAACTGCTAATATAATATACAGGTCACATATTCTGTTGTTCTGGTCTTTGTAAACATGTCAGACCATCCCAAAATTGGTGACACATACTGGTGATGTTGGTGACTGTCAGCGCTTTATGCCGGAAAAAATTATTGCCAGTCACATATGTTTTGGTGGACACATGGATGTTAACTGTTAAGCAAATTGACAAACTTTTAAATGTGTCTGATGACCTGAAATGGACTACAAACACACATGTGACACCATTTTCACTCACTTTCAAGGCATAACTAACAATATCTATGGTTTTGGAAGACCTTTTTTTGTTCCTACCCGTCCATATTCGTTTGTACCCATCCAAATGACGGGTGGACGGGTCTCTACATAAAGCTATGGTGACTGGTGGTTCTGGGAGGAAATTAATGCTACGTAATAGAATGTATGAGCATTTCTGAGCAAGAGTAATTTCCACAGGTCTACTGTTGTTATACAGGATTCTGGGTTGGAACCTGCATACATATTTATGTGTACAGGATTAGCAGCTGATGTGTATACAGCCTCACATTAGACACATTTACAAGGGATGGACATTTGGGGATTAGTTTGGACCAGAAGTACAAGCATGGTGGGATTTGTCGGCCTGTTGTAATGCCGGTGGGACATTGACTATGCCTCGATCGAAACTGCCCACTTGGATTACTCTTGCGCAGTAGGGATACAGGTTAAAGTTCATGTCGTTTACAGTCAAAGTGCAGCATGTATCGCCAGTGTAGAGAAAGTCTGATGTTGTGTAATATGTAGGTCAGTGTTTGTGTTATTGTGTCGGATGTTACTTTAGCTATGATATCACATACATTCTAATGGTGTGCCTCTGGTGAGTAAGTACTCATGTCTGTAGCATTGGCAATTTTTCAGGGTCTCAGGTGGGGTGCGTTTTACAGAAATCTTCCCATAGCACCGCTTTAGCTAAAAAAAAGTCAGTGGGATATACAGTTACATATGGGTCCCCCAAGTAAATAATATGCTTATAATTGTGAAGTACATGCCTGGGTATTTGAATAGTTATTCTGAGCCGGTTATATTTTCTAATGTGATGTGATCACGCTGATTAACCCATCTTTCTGGCCCATCTGCAGCTCAGGCTTTTTTGTGCAGTCAGTTGGAGATTAGATAGCACTAAAATGTGTAGTTAACAAGGTGACTGTGGTATCTAACAGCCCTGCCTAGGGTTCCTGCTGACAGGTAAGAGATGAACCGCAAGTAGGGCGATGCTCTTGGAGGGCCTGGACCCAAGGCAAGGGATGGTTTAGTGGCAAGTTGGGATTGTCATGTTTAAATGCATCTCTGACTCAACCAATCTGAACTTTTGTTTTCAGTTCATAGCTCGATGTTTATACACACATGCTTACCCGGTAATTGTAAATTTGAAAATCAGTATTCACTATTGTACCCAAAGACATTAAATTAATAATATTCATGGTTAAATTATATCAGAGTTTAATTAAAGATGTAATAAAATAAATACTGTAAGTAAGTGTTGCTTGAAGTCGTCGTTCCCAGTTTTGGGTTGGTTCCCCGCTCTAACGACAACTCATGCCTGCCTCATTTTATGATTACACCAAATGATTTTGTATTTAGTGCCCCTTGGCTCAGCAGAAGTTTCATTATTATTAGTATTATAACATTATTATGTTACACCCGTTTAATATTGCAGGAGATTGTGTTAATCTTCTGTCAGTGACAATCAGGGTCTGTCTCGTAATCGGTTCCATTGTTGTGTTCAGTATAAGATGACCCCATGGGGGTGCAATTTGGGTCAAATAGACACATGCTGACAACCCTATTCCTGTGACTGTCCACAGCTGGCACCATGTTACATATTTATTTACCCCAGTTAATAAGCTTTTGGTTGCACTACCCAGGGCCACCCCATGCCTAGTCCCCTGAGTGAATGAAGACACCAGTGGCTTTTTGACCTGGTGTGGTGTGGAATAGGGTATTTAGTGGCCATTTAGTGCAGTCACTTATCTACCTATGACCTCCTGGCTGGACACTTGCTCACCACTGATATGAAAAGGCAGACACTGGTGACTCTTAAGAAAATTTTAATTTCATTTTGGTATTTGGCATTGTACCACCACTGTCCACAATGTACTTTTGTGTAAATGTCAAGATTGTTTCAACTAGGATTTTTATATATGCAGGACAAAAAATTGCCAGTCAAAAAAAACCAGTCAACAGGTGTATTATAACCTAAAACAAACAACAAACTCACATCTTGACACCCATTTTCAAAGTATAACTGATCATAAAAAAAAATTTGGAAGACTACCTTTTTTCTCTTTGTTTTTTCCTGTTCACCACCGGTTCACTCATATTTCTACCTGTCCATAACGGGTGTTACCTGTCCAAATGACAAATGGACAGGTCTTCGATATTTATATGAAAAGGCGGACTGTTGCTCACACTTAAAGGGATACTCCAATCAGTGAGAGGTTCACAGTATTAACATATGTTTAATTTACATATGTATACTATATTGGTTGTGCCTAGTAATTGTGCACAAAGATCGTTAATAAACAATTAGTTATATTTAATGGTATCAAAAACATGCTATCTTAGATTCAGGGCGCTGCCATCTTGAGACATATGCGCCAATGACGTAAGCCAAATCGTTTACGTCACTGGCGCATTGTTGAAAAAGGCAAGGATTGGCGGAATCTTCGCTAATAATTGTGATTGTGACGTAAGCAATCCGTGACGTACTGGATACATCAAATACCATTGGACAGACATAGGATGTTCGAACGTGCATGCGCCAGTGACGTAAGCGGTTTACGTCACTGGCGCATAAGTCTCAAGATGGCAGAATCTAACATGGAGTGTTTCTGATACAATTATACTATAACTAATTGTTTATTAATGATCTTTGTGCACAATTATTATGCACAACCAATATATTATACATATGTAAGTAAATGCAGTGAATCTCTCACTAACTGAGGTACCTCTTTAAGAACAGTTTTAATTAATTTTTATATTTGACTTTGTGCTGCTACGTCTGCAACGTAGCTTTGTGTAAATGTCAAGTTTGTGTCGACCAGGGCTTAATATATGCAGGATAAACAATTTTAATTATAAAAAATACACAAAACAAGCTTATGCCCAATATCTCTGTATATATATATATATTATATATATATATATATATATATATATATATATATATATATATTATATATATATACAGTATATATGAAATTATTAATATCATTATGGTATAATAACATACATTTCAGTGGAATAACATACATTTTACAGTTGCCTTTAAACTGTCTGGTGGGCAGTTGTGGGTTTTTTCATGTCTTTGATCAGCAGCTGTCTTAGACTCTTAGTACCCAAGCATGGCCCCCTGCATGGGTAAAAGGGACCCTGGGGCAGCTTATTACCCCTTCCAAACACAGAAGAGTGCAATGTGGGTGAAGGTAACTGCCTTGATGTTGAGACAATAGGATGATAAACTCAGTTGATCTTCAGCCTTTTTGGTTGACGGTTGGGTGCCCTAACCACCAAGCCACTGCAGTTATGATTTTTTCTCAGCAGTAGTTTAAAATGTAATTTTACCCAGTTGTAGAGATGGTTTAAATGTAATTTACACTGCATTGTAATTATAAGACAGGAGACGCTGTTTCTCACCTATGTACTGACACCGTGGGAATTTTACCACTGAAGTTTAGAGGCCAGAATCCCACTTTGTTTAGGAGTTGTACTTGTAGTGCCACCTTTAAATTGCTATGTATCACCATGGCAACTAGAAGATGAATGTGGGGTAGCTACAGTAAATGTAAACAGAAGCACATAAACTGATCCGAGAACTGACAAAATACATCCATGGAGAGGGTAAGAAAAACACAAAATGAAGAGACTGAACTGATGCAAACAATATCTAATCAAATTTATTGATAGAAAAATGTCTAAAGTACGACCACCCCAACATTGATTGTAGTTAACAGTGACATACAAAGACGGACATGCCTTAGGCATGGCAACTAAACACTATACATTAGCTGTGCAAAACACTAGTTGACCTTGAGGTTGATAAATGCCATGTACAATTAATCAAACGCCAGTATAAGCTCGGAGCAATGTAAATATGTATAGACAAAAGGCAGACAAGGCACGCCACACATAGATTAAATATCTGTGTGGGATTACTGATAACCTGACTTGGCTTTCTTGCTATGTACCATCTGGAGCAGAGACTGTTGTTTTGGAAGTCTTTGGAAATCCATCACTTGGGAAGGCAAGGCACAGCATAGCTTTGGGGTGGCCATATTGTGTGCAGCAAATGCAAGTGAAGTGACTAGATAGTTGACTTGATGGTCTGTGTTTTCTGGACAGTCATAGGACACTTCTTCTTTGTCAAGTTACATATACAGCTGTACATATACAGGGGTCAAAACTGTGGTAGTCCGGTAGTCCAAGGACTACCAGAAATGCGGTCAGACTACCAAAGATGGTGACATCTGTAGTCCTATGGACTACCACATGATTTTGGAATATTTTCTAATTTTGTGTTTGTCATGGTATTTTGCTTAAATCTGGTGTTTGCACAAACTATTTATTATTCAGTAAATACCAAAGAAACTAGTAAGGGGTTCACTTTTGCCTACACAATTCATTGTTTTGTAAGTGACAGGAGCATAGCAAACCCAGACAGTACCTATTGTTGAATATAAGGACATCCCTGGTAAATGTTACAGTACTTTTACAAACTCCCTCAAATGCAGTATTATTTCTTCGTGGTAGAACTATCAACTGACAGAGAAGTAAGACTAAGTACTGTGTTTTGACGTTGACTTATTGACATTCTCTAAACACAGTACTTCTGCTAGACCAGTGTTAATGACACTATTCTGTCGGGTGCAACTTAAAATGACACTGAGACCAGTAAGGTTTAGCTTATCAGCTGAATGGATGCAGTATAATAAATGTCTGCACTCTGCAGTATTAGACAATGAAGAGAAAGAAATGCTTTTAACTCCTGCAGTCACCCACATAAATAACTACAGGTTCTACTCTATATTCATTGTGGTATAAATCAGACTTTTTTGAAGGATCACATTTTTGCAAGTCAAACATGTTATGGTAGACACATGCATGTTAACTCACACAGTCGAGACATGCATAATGATCTGAAATAAACCATAAACATGTACGTGAGTTATGACACCCATTTTCAAATCATGCTTTGTAATTTTTAAGACCTTTTTACCCATCAACAACCCATCCAGTGATATTTCTACTCATCAAAATGGGTTAACACCATCCAAATGATGGGTGGACAGGTCTCTACTTAAGCCTATGCTATGGTGTACCAGAACAAATACAGTTATTAGAAAAGTGGTCTGTATGCAGTACAATAACAATGTGTAACCTGTTAACCTTAAGGTGCCTCTTCTGTTTGATTTTTCTCACATCTGATTTTAAAACAACATAATTGTTATCAGAATTTTTTTTGAAGTACAGTAGTTGACGGTGAGGGTATTAACTTATACACTGACAACAGAACTGTGACATCTGACTGTCAGTTTGACACGCACGCACGCACGCACGCACGCACGCACGCACGCACACGCACGCACGCACGCACGCACGCACGCACGCACGCACGCACGCACGCCACACACACACACACACACACACACACACACACACACACACACACACACACACACACACACACACACACACACACACACACACACACACACACACACACGCCCCCTGACCACACCCCTCAGGCTGGAATGACACCACTGACCTAGGTGACTTCCTTAATGGTTAATGTTGACACTTGGCTGCCAGTGAACTGTGTAAATGCAGGTCAGCGTTGTTGAGTATACATGACCATATATTAGGCATTAGACAGGTCAGCACAGTTCAATGCTAGAGTCACTAAGATCAATGTGTATTTATTACCCAGAGATATTTAGCCTGGTTGTAACATGTCATCAAGGACTAGCACTAGTAGGCAATACAGCTAGACCTGTGGCTCTATAGTCAGTAAGTGCAGACGGGGTCACACAGTAAGTAGGCATGCTGTTGTTTATATATTGCCAGATTGGTTTCATTCTGAAATAGCAGGCATGCTGTCAGCAGTTTCTGTGCGTTTACAGCAGATATGGCAGTGGTTCTGTTGTTGGGAGAATTGTTCTTAGACAATGACTAATGAAAGTTAATCTAAGAAAACGTGCCATCATGTCACACATTTTCACTCACAAATAGTAATGATGATAATGATTAATGATAAATAGTGTTATTTATTATATCATGGGTAACATTTTAATCAATTTTAATACCAAAACTTTCTGTCATAGCACACTATATCTCATATGAACAGTGTCAGTCATTATTGCTTTCTTTTAATTGTAATTGAAGTTTGATTAATATTTGAACTTAAATTATCATTACTATGATGGTGTGAACCATATAATAGCATTCTTCCTTATTAAGTTTTAGCACCATTCATTGAAGTCTTCACCATTGTAGCATCATTCTGAGGTTTGTAAGTTAAATGTTAATAAAGGAATGAGCATTATACCCTTAAGTTAAGCACAAATGCAGTATGTAGGCAGTCAGTGAACAGAGTCCAAGACACGCATGCATGAAAACACATTCAACAAGATTGTCATAAAAACTGTCACACTTCATATGATATGTGGATCAGGAAGCCAGGTTTATCTGGTGTCTAACTGGGGAGCTGAGCAGATTACAGTTTTGGACATTAACACTGACTGGGAGTTTAGAGGATGAAATCCATGGTCACTGAGCCCAAGGCTGTTTTTTCCATATCTGTGTGTGACCTTTACTTCACCAACGCATTTCATAGATATAGGCACACATGCATGCACACAGATGTACACACAACACAAATACACACAAACCTACAGTCATACAGACACATGTGGGGAGCAGTGGTCACACGGTAGAGCGCCGGACTGTCAATGCGTTAGCTCAAGTTTGGGCTGTTTGGAGGTAATCACCTAAGACACATAAACATACAGACATACACACATAACCATGAACACACACACATACACACATGCACACACACACGCATGCACACACAGATGCACCCTCTCCCCACACTCAGTGAGTCAGTGGGATGATGTAATTGAGTGAATTGTTTGTTTCTCATCTCCCCGTTTGTTATCTTTCCAGGCCCTGAGACAGATGGTGGACGATGCAATGCCTGGGGACAGTTGAACAGACTTCTTAGCACAGCATCCACATCTACACAGAGCTGAGCATCACCCACCTGCTGCCAGGTAAAACGACAGTCTTGGCATGGTGCCTATTGTGTGACAGCTGTCAATCAGGTCGGCTGTCAATCACTTTTTTGTCACTTCAGGGATGGTTTGTTATCACTGTCTCAAAATATGTTGCTGATATTCTGTTTGCTCCATGGTAAATGTTTATCACATTCCCATGTCATCATGATAAATGCTTTATGTGCAGTTTAGTTATTTAACACAGCCAACAACTTAAATACCAGGTAGTTGCAAATTCAGCATTACCCTTGGGGTACTATCCAATGTATCAAGTAACTATCATGCTCTTTAAAAATTTAACCTTGTGACACAGCATAATTTATAGTTTTGTGCTAATATTCTGATATTTGTTATGATGATAATAATGCACTGTTACTGTAATATAAACAGTGCGGGGACATTTTAATATTGCAATCATTCTTCCCTGAGTTGACACCATCCTGTGTGTATGTAAGGGGTAAGGATTAGGGGGACAGAACCTGAGGCCCACTTCAGTAATTTAAAATGTTAGGAGCTCCCAAGCCCGATTTTGCTTTTTTTAATCAATTCTGATCCTTAACAATCGTCTTGTATCTAACCGAAAACTGTCAACACCATGATGTGCCAGTGGCACATTGTCACTGCTGTGTCATCAATATGGTGCCCTCAGTAATATGACAGTGTATGTTTGCGTTTTGAAAAAGCTCGTTTAATTTAATAAAAAAATGCAATGATGAATTTTCCTGAAGAGGTCTTGATCTTAATAAAAGTCTCATGGTCTGGTTGTGATTCTGATATACTTATTTCCATGAATCTCAAAATATAGCGTTCCACAACTTATGGATAGGCTCTTACAAGAGGCCTGAAATAGTTGTTAAAATATGTCGTTTTAACCACTGGTAACGAGGATAACAAGTTTCATCGGAGCTGTTACCCTACTTTCCAGACTGTCTGGCATGCTTTTTTCTGTTCAGTTGTGTGAGTGCAGTTCTTTTAATCAGTCTGGTGTTTGCATACCTTTGTGCCATTGTTACCTGTGGCATTTGTCGCTGCA